>JAFFST010049343.1:0-17500 GCA_022414735.1 Noturus placidus
ATCTATCTATCTATCTATCTATATAAAATGGATGTATGGGGATGGATGAATATATAAAATGGATGGATGGATGGTTGGGGATGGATGAATATATAAAATGGATGGTTGGGGATAGATGAATATATAAAATGGATGGATGGGGATGGATGAATATATAAAATGGATGGATGAATATATAAAATGGATGGATGGGGATGGATATATAAAATGGATGGTTGGGGATGGATGAATATATAAAATGGGGATGGATGAATATATAAAATGGATGGATGGATGGTTGGGGATAGATGAATATATAAAATGGATGGATGAATATATAAAATGGATGGATGGATGGTTGGGGATGGATGAATATATAAAATGGATGGATGGATGAATATATAAAATGGATGGATGGATGGTTGGGGATAGATGAATATATAAAATGGATGGATGAATATATAAAATGGATGGATGGGGATGGATGAATATATAAAATGGATGGATGAATATATAAAATGGATTGATGGATGAATATATAAAATGGATGGATGGATAAATATATAAGATGGATGGTTGGGGATGGATGAATATATAAAATGGATGGATGGATGGTTGGGGATAGATGAATATATAAAATGGATGGATGAATATATAAGATGGATGCGGATGGATGAATATATAAAATGGATGGATGGATGGTTGGGGATGGATGAATATATAAAATGGATGGATGGTTGAATATTGGTTAAATGAGTTGGATGGTTATTTCAGATGGATAGATGGATGGATGAATATATAGGATGGATGGATTGCTGGAGTGATGGGTGGATGGTTAAATATATATGATGGATGAGAAGAGTGTATTGCTGGATGGGGGATGGATGGATGAATATATAAGAGTGATGAATGTTATATAGGCTATGTATGGATGAGAGATGAGAGGAACTCAGTGCCCTTGATCTGAAGCAGTCTTGATGAACAGAAGCATTGTGTCATGTCATTAATTGTTAAGTGCGGTGTCAGTTTGCTTGACAGCACACTGCTGTAACTCTGCTTCTTCAGGGTCATCCTGCAGAAACTCGGCATCATTTTTCTCCCTGATCACGCAGCCACGGAGCAGGAGGCAGAAACCCACAGCATGTACTCTCCCGTCATGACCTCAGTAAGTCCTGCAGACTCTACTCTGGCTAGGAAGCATCACGTTTCACCTGCAGCAGTCGTTTTGACAGTTGAGTGACCCACAGCGAAGGCCGAGGCCATACAAACACAACTACTTTTACCAAACGGAGGTTAGCGGAAAAAAAAAACCAACCCTGCTTAGTCCTTTCTGCTGTTTCACAAACTGCGAATGGCGAATTTTGTTGATTGATTTTTTCAAGGTGAGAAAGGCTTGCTGTTGGGGATCCGTGAATTGTAAGGAACAGCAAGTTTATGCTCATGCCCTTACCTGCATCCCTGCAATACTTAATAATTAAATATATACAGAAAATAAATGTACACTTGAGCACATTAGGTATTCTAGGCCCTGGTCTATAATCTTTAAAAGAGAATTGCTTTTAAAGAAAAGAACAACTTGTCCCAACTCAACCGACTTAATATTTACATGCATTCATTTATTCATTCATTTTCCGTGTTCTGGTAGGGGAATGTGCTGCTAACAAAAGGTGAGAAGGTCGCCCCAGATTACCCAGACATTCCCAAGCCAACTGTGAGCTACAGTCTCTCCAGTGGTTCCTGAGATTTCCCCCAGGCTGTCCACACACTCAGACATGTTCTACCATTCGCCAATCCTGAGGTATCCTTGTAAGGTGCCCAAATCACCTCAGTGCGTCCCAACTCTATTCAGCGATGCAGCAGTCGTATTGCAAGACGCTGCCGGTTTGTCAAGCTCCTCGCCTGATCACCGAGCGTGAACCCAGCACCTCTGCGGAGGAACCTTGTTTATGCTTTTGGTCACTACCCACAGCTCGTGACTATCGATGACGATAGAGATGTAGATCAGTAAACACAGAGCGTCATCCGAAAACTCGGTTCTTTCTTCACCACAACAGAATATTACAGAGACTGTAACGCTGCTGCCGCTGACACGATCTCAGGGTTTGTACCAGGTGCTTGAATTTGGCTTTGTGAAGTTGAAGTACTGGAAAACCTTGTAAATAGCCATTTTCTCTCGAGTGGTGCTTAAAAAGTGCTTGAATTATAAAAAGTCAATAAATGCAACATCGCTAAGAACTTTTTTAAGTGTTTGTTTTTCGGTAGGACACGAATACAGCCCTTTCAGTCTTTAGACGAGGCCGCGCTGCAGCTCCGCCCCCTCATTTCCTCCCGCTATTCGCTTGAACATTTTGTCAGAGACCGCGCCGGCCCACTTTTCAGTCCCCTTTAGGGGCTTTTAGGGCAAACCTTAGCTACTTTTTGTAGAAGAGAGTAGCTATGCTGGATGGGGCGAGCGCGAGGCCCTGCTTTCCCACCACAGGTACACCTGTTAGAGAGAGTAGCACATTCAGTGTGAGAGACAAAAACATTCCGTCACTGCTAACATTCTCTCCGGCTGATTATTTTACATGTAAACATAGCCGACATCCAGCGTTGGGGAGTAGCTAAGTAAAAGTAGCGACGCTGCTAACTTAACTCCATTTTTCAGTGTTGTGACAGGAGCTGCGCTACTTTACAAATAGTGAGCATCTGTTGGACCCGTAACGTGACCAACCGCAGTTTGTTACGTGACGTTTGGGGCGGGTAAATGATAATATCATAATAAACGAACGCTCCAGTTTCTTTTCTGATACAGGAAATATTACTGCCAATTTGTTGTTAATAAGCAACACGACACAATGTTTACATTTATTAAAAATAAAATGGGGGCGCACGGTGGCGTAGTGGTTAGCACGTCCGCCTCACACATCCAGGGTCCGGGGTTTGAGTCTTGCCAGGGCCATGTGTGTGCGGGTTTTGCATGTTCTCCCCATGTGTCTGGGGTTTCCTCCGGGTACTCCGGTTTCCTCCCCCAGTCCAAAGACATGCATGTTAGGCGTGTCTAAAGTGTCCGTAGTGTATGAATGTGTGTGTGAGTGTGTATGTGATTGTGCCCTGCGATGGACTGGCACCCTGTCCAGGGTGTACCCCGCCTTGTGCCGATGCCTCCTGGGATAGGCTCCAGGTTCCCCCGTGACCCTGATAAAGGAGTAAGCGGTTGAAGATGGATGGATGGACAAATAAAATAATTCAATCAGTTTATCGGTGCCTGCCGAGGGATTTCTTCTATGTCCTGAATTTGATTGTGTTCCTCAACATCTTGTTTAAGGGAGCAGCAAGAGACCTTTAGCGACCTTCCATTGGCGAGTTGTTGGTATGCTGACGTTACGGTGAAGACGAAGCAATGCAAATTTATGGTCTGCACTTTATTTATTTATTTTTATATATATATATATATATATATATATATATTTATTTATTTTCTTTTCTGGGAGAGAACCAGAGCTTCAGACTTGGAGGCACTAATTTTCATCCCATTCAAAACTTTGAAGTGCATGCAGGAGGTCTGGTTCCGGTGGTGTCGGGATCAATGTCTGCAAATAACAGCGCCGTTACCTCTACCCCCTCACGCCGGCTGTGTCCTGATTTCCTTTCCATGAAAACTACAAACAGGAATGGATTCAAGACACACCCTTGACCGAGTCATCCACCTTCAACGGTTTCAGCCTAATGCCAAGCAAGCCAACACGACTCGTACAGAGACCGGATCACCGCCGGATACCCCGTACTCCTGGAGTACCTCCAACAACAAATGCTGAGCCACAAGATCAAACACCTTCTCCAAATCCACAGGACATGCAGACTGGATTAGCATACTCCCATGAGCCCTCACAAAGCTGTGTAAGACTGAAGAACTTGCCTAAATCCTCTTCTCGAATCCTAGATCAGACGGCATCTCCTCTCCAGGGGTCTCATTTATACAAGCGCGCACAGAACAAGCACTACTTTGGAGACGGCGGACGTCGACAGATCCCACAGGTTCTAAAACCGCTCAGTGGCCTGCTTTCGATACTGCTTTTTGCAGACAACACGGAGCACGTCCATAGGTCTGAGAAAATGACACTTGGCCGTGATGAAGTAGAGATGCTCTTGCACAGAGTACGGCAAGACCAAAGCGGTTTATTTGACACTTTTATGAGCAGTTAATCTAAGAAATAATTACGACGTGACATAAGCCAGGCATCTCCGGTAGCACCTTGCTGAAGACGGAGTGCTGTTCTGTACAGTGAAAGAGTCGTGGGTTTCACTGGGCCATGTTCAGAATGCAGTACTTGGCATGTGATTCTGACCGAGACAACAGCGTTTAGCATCCGTAACATGGGGAAAAGGCAGGAATGCAAAGCACAACACAGAACATGACCGACAAATTCCCTGTGTGTGTGTGTGTGTGTGTGAGAACATTAGTTAACATGCTGAACAGCAGGAGTATCTGCTGTTGTGCCTGTGTTCAGTTTTGGTTGCTGATTGATTCACACTACAGGACACAGATGGAGGCAGGGATTGACAGGGAGGAAGCGTGTGTGTGTGTGTGTGTGTGTGAGAGAGAGAGAGAGAGAGAGAGAGAGAGTACCAAACAGTACGTGAGCTTATCGCCCTCTTAAAGATGGATTTAGGCAACATCTCACTGCACTACATGTGCACGTGTGTGCGCGCGTGCATATATTTTTGAGCACCAGATGGTGTTACCAAACTGATGATGCTTTTTGGTTGTGTTTTGTTTTCCAGATTTGAATATGGATATTAGTTTCTTTGTCTTTTTCACTTTTTTTCTTCCTCTTTCTCATCCCCGAGGAAACGAGGAACGTTTATGTTCATACTGGTTTACGAAGATTTCCACCATGCTGTATAAATTCATCCGGACGTTCCATCTCGACCTGCACATTCTTCACAGAAAGGCTTGATTTGTAAGCGTGCATGCCTTTTGATGAACCGGTTATACGCATGGGTGGAGCGAGGTTTTATTTCAGCGCACAGAGCTTTTTAATTGTGCTGCTTGTGCTTTTAATGAGTTTTAAATTATTTCCAGCAAGCCTCACCCGAGTGTAAATATTGAACGGATGGCGAGGTGAAGAACTTGCGACCGCGTTTCATTTTCGCCCCAGATACAGGAGCAGTAACACTCTGGTTGCACGCATCAAATGCACACATGTTGTGATACTGTTTGACGATATTTTTTAGAAATGTAACATGTTTACATCATGTAAAATACCGATACAGCTAGCGAACCAATCAGCGTTCTTGTATTAGGTTTAGGCTAGTGAAACCTTTGCATACTCAATCTTCTCATCTTAAATTAACATTCATTGGTCCATATGTTCTTTATTGATAAATATTCTATTCGCATGTAGCTAAATGTGATGCTGCTAAACACTGAGAGCCTGAGAAACGGGATTTCTAGCTACATGGCTTCACATTAGATCCCTTCCATAAGGTACAATTGTTGTCTTTTTAGCGATAAAAATAAAATAAAGAAAAAGTAGCTTGTACATTTTTCAAAAATGAAAAAACAAAATAATAATACGGCGTCTAGCCTTGCTGGCTGTAGCTATCTAAAAACTCTATGAAACACATCAGGGAAGAGAATTCCTGTGTGAATGATGCTTAATTTTGAGTTCCACTTCCAGCAGCACCATCTCCACTGTAATACTTAGATGGGTAACACTGGGGAAGTACATCTGAGAGATGAGAACTGTAGCCAGGCCATCCTTATTCCCCTGTTTTCTGTGTGTTCCTCCATTCAACAGACTGTAAGCTTTCTGGGTTCTGTACTTGTAGCTCGGAGCCCACAAAGCAGTTGATGTAATTACGGCAAGCTTGTGAGGCTTTCTGTACACTGGGAGTGTGCTCGTGCATTCAGTGAAGACATTCAGAAGCTCCCTTTGTCCTCTACAGTTATACTGTTACCTTTTTCATTATCTCCCTGTCTTGCACAATCATTTCCAGATCTTAATCTACTTTTTATGTCATGACCCTGAGTTATAAATGGGGGTGGTAACCTAAAAGTGTAGATACCTAGAAAGGAACCTAGAAACTACCCGTAAAGCAAGGAACTAAATGCTACAGGCTAATCCTGAACTCTTAGCTATCCATGTTAGGTGATGTTGGAGATAAGAGGTAACTAGTGGCCATAACTAAGTAGCAGTGGCAGGATATAAGTGGCAGTAACTAGTGGCCATAACTAAGTAGCAGTGGCAGTGACCATAAATAGTGGCAGTAATTAAGTGGCAGTGACTGTAAATAGTGGCAGTAAACAAGTGGTAGTGGCAGTGACCGTAAATAAGTGGCAGTGACTGTAAATAGTGGTAGTGGCAGTAATTAAGTGGCAGTGACTGTAAATAGTGGCAGTAAATAAGTGGTAGTGGCAGTGACTGTAAATAGTGGCAGTAAATAAGGGGTAGTGGCAGTAACTTAGTGGCAGTGACTAGGTAGTGGCAGTAACTTAGTGGCAGTGACTGTAAATAGTGGCAGTAAATAAGTGGTAGTGGCAGTAACTTAGTGGCAGTGACTAAATAGTGGCAGTAAATAAGTGGTAGTGGCAGTAACTTAGTGGCAGTGACTGTAAATAGTGGCAGTAAATAAGTGGCAGTGACTGTAAATAGTGGCAGTAAATAAGTGGTAGTGGCAGTAACTTAGTGGCAGTGACTGTAAATAGTGGCAGTAAATAAGTGGTAGTGGCAGTAACTTGGTGGCAGTGGCAGTAAATAATGGCAGTGACAGTAAATAGTGGCAGTAATTAAGTGACAGTGGCAGTAATTAAGTCACAGTGACTGTAAATAGTGGCAGTAACTAAGTGGCAGTAATTAATTCGCAGTGACTGTAAATAGTGGCAGTATCTAAGTGGCAGTGAGTATAAATAGTGGCAGTAAATAAGTGACAGTGGCAGTAATTAAGTCACAGTGACTGTAAATAGTGGCAGTAACTAAGTGGCAGTGGTAGTAATTAATTCGCAGTGACTGTAAATAGTGGCAGTAAATAATTGTCAGTGGCAGTAATTAAGTCACAGTGACTGTAAATAGTGGCAGTAAATAAGTGGTAGTGGCAGTAACTAAGTGGCAGTGACTGTAAATAGTAGCAGTAAATAATTGTCAGTGGCAGTAACTAAGTGGCAGTGGCAGTAATTAAGTCGCAGTGACTGTAAATAGTGGCAGTAAATAATTGTCAGTGGCAGTAACTAAGTGGCAGTGGCAGTAATTAATTCACAGTGACTGTAAATAGTGGCAGTAAATAATTGTCAGTGGCAGTAACTAAGTGGCAGTGGCAGTAATTAATTCGCAGTGACTGTACATAGTAGCAGTAAATAATTGTCAGTGGCAGTAACTAAGTGGCAGTGGCAGTAATTAATTCGCAGTGACTGTAAATAGTGGCAGTAAATAATTGTCAGTGGCAGTAATTAAGTCACAGTGACTGTAAATAGTGGCAGTAAATAAGTGGTAGTGGCAGTAATTAAGTCACAGTGACTGTAAATAGTGGCAGTAATTAATTCGCAGTGACTGTAAATAGTGGCAGTAAATTGTCAGTGGCAGTAATTAAGTCACAGTGACTGTAAATAGTGGCAGTAAATAAGTGGTAGTGGCAGTAACTAAGTGGTAGTGGCAGTAACTTAGTGGCAGTGACTGTAAATAGTGGCAGTAAATAATTGGCAGTGACAGTAAATAGTTGCAGTAACTAAGTTTCAATGACAGTAAGTAGGTGGCAGTAATAAAGTCGCAGTGACTGTAAATAGTGGCAGTAGATAAGTGGTACTGGCAGTAACTAAGTGGCAGTGACTGTAAATAGTGGCAGTAAATAAGTGACAGTGGCAGTAACTTATTGGCAGTGACTGTAAATAGTGGCAGTAACTAAGTTTCAGTGACAGTAAATAGTGGCAGTAATTAAGTGACAGTAACAGTAACTTATTGGCAGTGACCGTAAATAGTGGCAGTAACTAAGTGGCAGTGACTGTAAATAGTGGCAGTAATTAAGTGGCAGTGACAATAAATAGTGGCAGTAACTAAGTGGCAATGGCAGAAACAGAATGATAGTGGCAGTAAGTGGTGGTAGTAACCCATTGTCAGTGGCAGTAACTACTGACAAAATCGCAGTGGCAGTAGATTTCAAAATGGCAACCTCATTGCCTACAGGAGGGCAAGTATAACCAATATATATTTTCAGTTACCAGCAGAAAGGGGCATGACTGAGAACTAAGGCGTACACATGGCAGGGTCTCTGGCACATGATTTTATAGGACTTACAGGTATTCAGCTGCAGATCTGGTGTAAATCTTCTTGCCATTATAAAGTCTTCAAAATCCCTCAGCTTTTATATCAGTGCCTCCGGTTCATTTCACTTTATTGCACTTAAACTTTTCTCTCTCTCTTTTTTTTTTTTTTTTGTTTCTTTGTCTGTAGCTGGTTGGCGAGCTGCTGATGTCAGGGGAGAGTCTCAGCGTGGGTGTGTGTGAGGAGAGTGGATATGGAGGGCAGTGGCTGGCACGGATTCGTCAGGCTGTGGCTGAGGGCCTGGTGCCAGACGTGAACGTAGTGCCAGTCGGAATCTCCTACGACTGTCCTCCTTCATGCCAGTCTACACGCCCTGGGGTACGAATAAAGACATAAATTATTTAGTTGGTTGATTTGTCCGTTTGTTAGTTAGTTTTGGGTGCTGAAAAAAATGTACCCCAATGTAACAAATTTTAATGTATTTATTTATTTGTTTAGCAGACAAAGTAGTTCATACAGTCCAGTATGAATAATGCATATAATACCTATAATAGGTATTATTTGTGTCGTGAATTTCTTGCAGAACGCTTCGTAGCCCTTTCAAATGATTCTGCCAAAATAGCACATGCAAACTGTACAAGCAGATCACGGTGCAGGCGTCTGTACTATCACACCTTTTCTAGTTCATGAATAATCCAGTGCACGGTAGGTGAATTATAACAGGGAGTCTACATCCACCACACTACATCAGATGTTTTAAAGCATAGGCTAATGTGAGCTTATTAAAAGCAGTGCCCCAGCAGGACCACAGCAGAGCAATAATAATTTCCATTCTGTCTGAGTGGCCATTATCCAGATCTGCTATCGACGAAAACATGAGAGACGGTCACGTTTCTGTAGCCAATAACAGCGGCTACAGTAATTAAAACAGTATCATTTGTAGAGACGGAGATGTCGGTATTTAAAGGAAGCAAGCACTTGCGTCTCCTGCGCAGTGTCCCTTTGTCTGCTCAGTCCATCAGTGTAAAGCAGATGTTATTTAAGCGCTGGATCTTTTTTAATCACAGAATTAACGATGAGATGTTGCTGGTACATCACCTGACCGGGGGGCATGCTGTTATAGTCATGAGTCATGTGATGCAGCTCAGGACAAAGCCGAGTTGCTGATCGTACCCCGAAGTGGATTGTTTCTTAAATTGTTCCCACGGTGTGGAAAGCGTACTGACTGGTACAAAGTGCTGACACTGGAGACTCCTTCCAAAAGGCTGTTACGTTCACATCAAAGAATCCTTCGCCGGTCAAAAACGATATGGTTTAAAATATCAACCAACGCGTTTTATTTATTTCTTTTCTTTTCCTTATTGAAGACCTTCTAAACATCTAGCCAATTCAAGAACCTTCTGCAGGAGGTACATACCGTTGTGAAAGTTTACCTCAAGATGCGAACCACTCAAGAAAAAGAAGTGGCTGTGATGTGATATTTTTGTTCAACCACATGAATTAAAGCTGAACGTCTAGACTTCAGTTACGTCTTTATCGCGTCGTTTCAAATCCAGTGCGGTGGCGTACAGAGGCCAAATGACGAAAATTGCGCCGCTGTCCAAATACTTACGGACCCTACGGTACGTCTATAAGGGCGCCGTTATTTCGAAATGTGAGCGAGTAGACTCGAGATTTTAATACGCGTCTCGGCGGCAGACTCGTTCGTAGCGTTGAAAGCTGGTGCGTGCTATGCGAGGAGCAGCCAGGACAGAGCTCTCGTGCTGAGACGGAATGGACAAGGAAATCAGACTGGATTAGAAAACTGTCCGGCGCAATGAGTCAATACACTAACACCTCCAACCGCTCGACCTCAAACGAGTCATAATGTGCGCAGATATGTAAATGAGTTTCCCCTGCCCCCACCCCCCACACCAACGCTATCCTGAAGTCTGTACAACACTGTTATGTAGAGCGCTGACCATTTCTCCATAGCCAAATGTAGTCACGATTCTAATATCACCCCTCCCAGATCCCTTAACCCAGAGAAAGTAAACAGAAATAAACGCTCACTCACTCGTATGCTAGTGCGCTACGTTACATGTCGGATAGTGATTTTAAATAACCCTCAAGCACGTCATCGGTTCATTTGGTGGTTGTTTTAACCAAGTTTGGTAGCCGAAGTTTGTAAACCAGGTTGCAGGAGGAAAGAAGGGGGGGGAGAGAACTTTTAAAAACGGTCTCTGTGTTTCTCGGGGTCGAGCTCGCTCGTATTTTCCTGCCCACAGCCTCTCGTTGAAGATGAATAGGGGGCGAGCGATGATGACCTCTCGACTCAAAAGCTCTTTATAGTTCCGAAAATACAGTAATTAATTCCTAAATAAACAACGTTCAGAACTATAATGTACAATTCGGTCTGCTTTTTGGAAATGACTGTTCTGACTGTGTTTATTTTTCATTGCGTGTGTGTGTGTGTGTGTGTGTGTGTGAGCCTCAAACTGTCCTAATGTTCCTGGCTAATACAGTCGATGTCAGTTATTATGATGATTACACTCACTAATTTCTCCACTAATGGCTGCTCACCATTAGAGCCTTGTGAAGAATTGTTTTCTCTGAGCTCAGACTGAATAATCTGCCCTGTGTGTGTGTGTGTGTGTGTGTGTGTGTGTGTGTGTGTGTGTGTGTGTGTGTGAGCGCGTGCACTCGTGCACAGCCTGGCGTGCTGTCTGTACTGCGGTTTGTGCTTTCCCTTCTGAGTGCTGATGAAAGAGGAGGTGTGAGGATCCATTTCGCTCAGGCTTTCTCTCTGAAGGTATGACTCACACAGAAACATACACACACACTACATAATCTCTCTCGTGTGCGCACACACACACACACACACACACACACGCTCACTCTCTCCCACAGGCACGTATGTGTACACACTTTCACATGTAAACTTTTGGGTCCGGGTGCGAAGTGTGCAGGAGACTACTGGGATTAAACTACCTTTATTTTATTTATTTATTATTATTTTAAAGTTTTTCTTCTCTCGTTCTATCTCTTTTTTTTCCTCCCCCTTCTCTTTCTCTCTCTTTTTCAGTCGCTGTGTCTCTCAGACACACACACACACACACACACACACACACGCACTCACTGGTCAGCTATAACATTAATACCACCTGCATAATATTGTGTAGGTCCCCCTTGTGCTGCTGAAACAGCTCTGACCCGACGAGGCCTGGACTCCACAAGACATCTGAAGGTGTGCTGTGGTATCTGGCACCAAGAACCTGTAAGATGTGAGGTGGGGCCTCCATGGATCTGACTTGTTTGTCCAGAACATCCCACAGACGCTCGATCGGATTGAGATCTGGGGAATTCAGAGACCGAGTCAACACCTTGAACTCTTTGCCATGCTCCTCAAACCGTTCCTGAACCATTTTTTGCAGTGTTCCAGGACGCATTATCCTGCTGTAAGAGGCCACTGACTTTAGGGAAGACCGTTACCATGAAGAGGTGTATTGGTCTGCAGAAGTGTTTGGGTAGGTAGTACGTGCTAAAGGAACATCCACATGAATACCAGGATATACGGCTTCCCAGCAGAACATCGCCCAGAGCATCACACTTCCTCCACCGGCTCGCCTTCTTCCCATAGTGCCATATCTTCCCCAGAGTAAACAACACACACACACACACACTCACACACTCTCGGCTGTCCACGTGATATAAAAGAAAACGTGATTCATCAGACCAGGCCACCTTCTTCCATTGCTCCATGGTCCATTGCGTCGATTGTAGGTGCATTTGGCAGTGGACAGGGGTCAGTATGGACACTCTGAGCGGTCTGTGCTCCTACGCAGCCCTACACACAGCAAGCTGTGATGCACTGTGTGTTCTGACGTCTTTCCATCATAGCCACCGTTAACCTTTTCAGCTATTTGTGCTACAGTTGATCTTCTGTGGGAACGGACCAGACGGGCTAGCCTGCGCTCCATTGAGGGACTTCGATGCGCCTTGGGCGCCCATGACCCTGTCGAAAGTTCACCGGTTCTCCTTCCTTGGACCACTTTAGATAGGTACTAACCACTGTATATCAGGAACACCCCACAAGACCTGGCGATTTGGAGAAGCTCTGATCCAGCCATCGCAATTTAGCCCTCGTCAGAGTCGCTCGGTTCATACACTCACCCATTTTTCCTTCTTCCAGCACGTCAACTTCGAAACCTGCCTGTTCACCTGCTGCCTGATAAAGATATCCCCCACCCCTTGTCAGGTGTAACGAGATAATCAAACGTTCCTCACTTCACCCGGTTTTAATGGTACAGATTTTTTAATGTTTGAATGCAGAGTTATTTAGATGACAACCCGGACGTTCTACTCTGAGCTGTGTGAGATGAGGATGATGTGGACAGCTGCAAAATTAGGGCCCGGACGCTTCAGTACATTTTTGTTCTGCTGGAGAGTTCACCTCAGTTTTGTTAGCCTTGAATTGTTTTGGAATCTATTGACTCAGTTGCTGGATTCTTTGAAGTGGGCTTCAGTTTCCGGAGATTCCTCTGATTAGTTTGGATTTGAGCGTGGTCAGGGTATGAGATTAGTCGATTGCGGTGTTCTTTAAGGTTCTGATGGGAAGGTGTTGGACTGGCCGTCTCTTCAGATGTCCAGATGAATTTTTAATTATGTAAAGTACTTCCGGGCTATTAGCATCTGAATGGGCCACTCAGTCCTTTGTTTGGCCTAGAAGGCATCACGCTTTCCTCTTCACACCTCCGGGGAGAGGAGGTTGTTGTTGAGAAGGCAGGGACGCCGGGGTAGATCTGACTCGTATTATTGAAGGTGTTTTTAGTAGGAAGAGAAGAAGTGGTTAGTGGTCATTTTCTTCTGAAAGGTGCTGACTATACACTGATACCAGTCTCTCTCTCTGCCCCCCCATCACTCCACCTCTTCTCTGCCCCCCTCTCCACCCTCTCTCTGCCCCCCTCTCCACCCTCTCTCTCTCCCCCTCCCCACCTTCTCTCTGTCCCTCCCTCTCTTCACCTCCTCTCTGTCCCTCCCTCTCTTCACCTCCTCTCTGCCCCCTCCCAACCTCTCTCTGTCCCTCCCTCTCTTCACCTCCTCTCTGCCCCCTTCCCACCCTCTCTCTCTTCCCCCTCTCTGTTCCCCCCTTATGTATCGCTCTCTCTTTCCCTCCCCGTCTCTCTCCCGAACTCTCTCACCCCCTGTCCCCCTCCTCTCTCTCTCTCTTTCCCCCTCCTCTCCCATCTCTTTCTCTCTCTCTTCCCCCTCTCTGTTCCTCCCTTCTCTCTCTCTTCCCCCTCTCTCTCTAGGAGATGTGTGAAAGTGGGAAATGGCGTGTGGACGGACGATGCCCCCTACAGGACCTCCTGCTGCCAGCTGTCCTTCACAACAGGTTTACTCTCTTTCTCTCAGTCTGTCCCACTGATGTCACGACCCTTGACTTCATCTCTTCATCTTCTCTTGTCTCCTGTTGACATTTTTTTCCTCTTCCTCTCCTGTCTGTTTTATAACCCTTGTCTTTCCTTCCCTCTCTCTATGTATTACTTTCTCTCACTTTTGATTTATGACTCTATTTCTCTAAAGTCTCTTTACTCTCTTTTCATCTGGCCCTCGCTATTCTCATTCTCCCCCTTCTTCTTTCTTCTCTTGTCTATTTCCCTGTCTCTTTTTACACACATCATTCTCTCTGACTGACTCTGTGCCTGCCATGCACTTCTCTCTCTCTCTCTCTCTCTCTCTCTCTCTTTCTCTCTCACTCTTTCTCTCTCCCTGTCTCTTTCTCTTTTCTCTCTCTCCCTGTCTCTCTCCCTCTCTGTGTCTCTCTCTCTTTCTCACTCTCTCTCTTTCTCTCTCTCTCTCTTTCTCTGTCTCTCTTTCTCTCTCCATCTTTCTTTTACTCTCTCTCTCTTTCTCTTTCTCTCTCTCACTCTCTCTCTTTCTCTCTCTCTCTCTGTCTCTCTCTCTCTATCTTTCTCTCACTCTCTCTTTCTCTCTCTCTCTCTCTCTCTGTGTCTCTCTCTCTCTTTTTCTCTCTCTCTCTCTCTTTCTCTCTCACTCTCTCTCTCTCTGTCTCTCTCTCTTTCTCTCTCTCTCGATCTTTCTCTCACTCTCTCTCTTTCTCTCTCTCTATCTCTCTCTTTCTCTCTCTCTCTCTCTGTCTCTCTCTCTATCTTTCTCTCACTCTATCTCTCTTTCTCTCTCTCTTTTTTCTCTCTATCTCTCACTTTCTCTCTCTGTCTCTCTCTCTTTCTCTCTCACACTCTCTCTCTCTCTCTGACTCTCTCTTTCTCTCTCTCTCTGTCTCTCTCTCTCTGTCTCTCTCTCTTTCTCTCTGTCTCTGGCTGTCTGTCATACAGCTTCAGCTGCGGGAAAAGATTGAGCTGCACACACACACCTCATTTCTGCACACTAATATGTGTGTGTGTCTCTTTTGCGAGCTCGATCTTTTCCCGCAGCTTCAGCTGTCAGTCAGCTTTAGAACTCAGCTTTCAGGCGGAATGTCACGGAGAAAGGTCACGTCCCCCCCCAGCACCTCCGTCCCTGCCCCTCTCAGACCCTGAAGCTGTGTGTGTCTGTGTGTGTGTCTGTCAGCGTGTGAGAAAGAGAAAACCTCTTGCGTTTTCAGAGTGTGTCTGAGGACCTCAGGCTTTTCTATTTAAACACATATCGGCAATGCATCATTCTTAAACAGAGTTTGAGGGTGAAACACAGATGACCCTCTGAGATCAGTTTCCGCTTGGGTGTGAATTATAGTTGGAACAGTGTGATCAGTTCACACGGTGATAACCAATCAAAATATCACAGCTGTTCTGTACATCACAGTCTCTGCCACTACTGTTAGAAAAGAGAGAGAAAGAGGATATATATATATATATATATATATATATATATATATATATATATATATATATACATGTATGTGTGTGTGTATGTGTGTATGTATATGTATGTAGGTATAAACTAGCATGGCGGTGTATAGTGCTGCTTAACCAAAAATTGCTTGCTGTTTTGTTGAGTTGTGACGTTTAGTACTGACCTTGAGGTCAGCACCAGGGTCTGCACATCTACTCATTTCTCCTAGGTGCCCAGGAGTTCAGTAAAGTATTTGACCAGTTTACTTTTCTGTCAGTAAAGCAAAACATTTTTCAGGACCAGATTTAAACTTGACGCGTGTATTGAAAACGGTGTCCACTAGATGACGCGTCAGAGTCACAGTTCATCCCAGTCCATCTGGCCTCCCATACATACTGTAGAATGCTTCGCAGTTTCCAGCCCGGTGACGTTTAAACAGAACGACTGGAAACGTTCCGCAGTCACCGTGACTGTCGTCATGACCTGCATCTCAGGTTGCATCTCTGACCTTACACTCAAAGGTTTTCACTTCATCTAGATCAGAGCTTCTCAAACTTTTGGAACTAAAGCCTCTCCAAGCCTCCCCTATCATCTATATATACATATATAAAACAGCCTAACTTTTGTTTAGCTACCATCCATCCATCCGTCCATCCAGCTTCAACCGCTTACTCCTTTACAGGGCGCACGGGGAACCTGGAGTCTATCCCAGGAGGCATCGGGCACAAGGCGGGGTACACCCTGGACAGAGTGCCAGTCCATCGCCAAGCTACGAAATTAGTTCAGTCGAGTTATCTTTATGTAACCGCAACTAACTAGCTTTGCTGGCTAAGCTAACTTAATTTAGGACGTACGTAGAGCGATTCATCCCAGAGGGAAATTCACCAATTACAGCAGCACAGAGAGTTAGAAGTGTACTAAAAGTGATTTAACATTATAAATGAAACAAATAAGAATAAATATACGTGTGTGTGTGTGTGTGTAAGAGTGGGGCCTTTTGAAGTAGATATATGACATCATCATCCACGCATACCTGTTGGCTTGTAAACAAACTTCAGGGAGTCCAGAAAAGACATGAGGTCTTACATGGACCAGCACCAGAGGTTCTGGAGGCTCCCACGCAGCAGACCTTCAGTACTCTGGGACTGATCAGATTTTCCCAGGTTTCCGCTTCTCAAACTGTCTCTTCACCTGGCCGGTAGTGACCGAGAGGTCGGGGGGAGAGGGTAGTGATTCCATTGAGGAATTGTTGGATGAGGAGGTGAAGGGGGAAGGAAGAGATGTGAGTACTCTGAAGGAGGCAGTGTGATGGGTGGGGTGAATGATTCTGAGATGAGCAGGGAAGAATTGAGAAGAGTGGGGTCCAGGGTTCGAGTCCCGCCAGGGCCATGTGTGTGCGGAGTTTGCATGTTCTCCCCGTGTGTCGGGGGTTTCCTCCGGGTACTCCGGTTTCCTCCCCCAGTCTAAAGACATGCATGGTAGGCTGATTGGCGTGTCTAAAGTGTCCGTAGTGTATGAATGTGTGTGTGAGTGTGTATGTGATTGTGCCCTGTGATGGACTGGCACTCTGTCCAGGGTGTACCCCGCCTTGTGCCCGATGCCTCCTGGGATAGACTCCAGGTTCCCCGTGACCCTGAAAAGGAGTAAGCGGTTGACGATGAATGGATGGATGGATGGATGGATGGTGGTGCGGACGTGGAGGAGGTAATGTGAGAGGGCCTCATGCTAGACCTGCTAGACCCACACACAGGTCGTGGTATTCCCTCGATGTAGGTGATATGCTTCATTCCAGCCCACACCCCCTTTGTATTGTTCTGCTGAAGCCTACCCTCCAGCTTCCTTCTCTAGGTCTCTTTGTTCTCCCTCAGCCTCGCCTTCGACCCCTCCTCATATGTTCCTTGTCCTTCTTCCTGAAAACCTGCTTCTTTTTGGTCAATAGTTCCTTCAGGTCGTTGGTGATCCAGGGTTTGTTATTAGGAAATACATCATTATCTATGTAAGTTAGTTTTTAGTTGCCAAATAGGCTACATTAGTTCTATCTCTTCCCTATCTGTTATATATAGTTGTATATATAGAATAAGGGGTATAGAAAGTGGATGGAAGTATAGTCTGAAATATTTCTTTGAGACTAAAAGAAAAGACGCCAGGGCCGCTGTGGCTCAGTGGGTAGAGCGGGTTGTCCACTAATCCACTAATCGTAGGGTTGGTGGTTGGAATCCCGGCCCGGGTGATCCCATGCCGAAGTGTCCTTGGGCAAGACACTGAACCCTAAGTTGCCCCCGATGGCAAGCTAGCACCTTGCATGCAGCTCTGCTACCATTGGTGTGTGAGTGTGTCTCATCTGTAAGTCGCTTTGGGTAAAAGCGTCTGCTAAATGAATAAATGTAAAAAATAAATGTTATGGTGGCTTGGTGGTCATTACTGCGCTAGAACCATCCTTGTTTCCTTCG
>JAFFST010049343.1:22500-37874 GCA_022414735.1 Noturus placidus
ATTCTCTATCTCTCTTATTCTCTCTCTCTCTCTCTCTCTCTCACTCTCTCTCTCATTCTCTCTCTTATTCTCTCTCACTCTCTCTCATGCTCTCACTCTTTCTCACTCTTATTCTCTTTCTCTCTTTCTTGAGTTCTTGCTCTCTCTCTTTCGTTCTTGCTCTCTCTCTCCCTCTCTCTCTCACCCTCTCCCTCTTACGTTCTTGCTCTCTCTCATTCTCTTTCTCTGTCTCATGCTCTATCGCTCTTTCTCTCGTGCTCTCTCTCTCTCTCTCAGCCATGCCAAACGGCGAACAGTTTTGCTCTGGATGCAGTGGACAGCATGGTGCGCTGTGGGATTCTCGTCATGGAGGAGGTGAGATCTTAATCTCTCTCTCACACACACACACACACACACACACATCTCTCAGAGGTTCTTGGATTAAAATACAGCTGGAATAAAGCTTTTTCTTCTCTCTCCATTTGTTTTTTTGCACTTCGTGTCCACTCCGAGCCCGAGTGGCGATACAAGTGTGTGTGTCCCTGCACAAGAGCGAAGGGCGTGTCTTGGTGCTGGGATTTTTGCGCGTGTGCATGCACAGTGTTTATATTAACCGTCACTGAGATGTGTGTGTATTGGAAAGTAAAAGTTAGAGTTGTACTGCTGTAAAATGTGAACAGATGGCGTGAATAAAACAGTGCTGAGGATGGAGCAGAGCAGGAGGGACCCGGTGGAGAACAGAACAGATAAACAGTGCAGATTGGCTCCTAAAGTGCTTACACTGCAGACTAGGCTGTGCTGCAGCAGAGTTCAGCCCTGTGTGTGTGTGTGTGTGTGCGCAGGTGCAGCAGGATACTCCACTGTGTGATTTCGGGAAAAAGCAGGGTGTTTTCTCATTTACTTCTTCAGATGACCCTGAACACTGCAGTGACTCAGAGTTTGAGGAACAGGACACACGCTCATACAAGGTACACACACACACACACACACACACACACACACATATACTAGGGATGTAGCTGATTCCGCGTACAATATTCGGATTGATCAGGACGCTTGCCTGAAAGGTTCCGAGGGCATCTGGGTTTGAATAAATTTGAGGGACGCAACGAGGTTTTCAGTTTTGTAGACACGAGCTTGAAGGACGCACACATGAAGCTTACAGGACAAAATCCACGTTCGTTATCACGATACAACTAGAAGGAGCGTTATCCCACTGTGTATCCCAGCGCCACTTCTCGGTTGTGCCTTCGTCAGCGGACGTCCACTTCTCTGTCGGTCCGCATCACCTCAAGTCACTGTGAAGTAGGTAAAGCGCGCCTATTATGGTTTTGAAACCTGCCTAATTTTGCCTTACAGGTCTCGTACAGTAGATTTACACGCATCCGAGGTCAAAAAACACTTTTAACGTGCTCATCGTTTAAACTGCAGGATTAATCTGCAGGATTAGCCACTGCAGGGCTGCTGTTGTCAACTGTAAACAAGTCGCCCATTTGGGAAAGACGTTGTTGTATTGAAAGCTAGTTATCTAGCGTATTCAGGCACGCTATAGAATGATTTCCAGAACGTTGTACAACCAGTTATAATCTCGAGTGACGTAGCGGAGGGTGAGGAATTGAATAAGATCCAGAGTAAAGTTATGTTGTTCAAATGTATGTTATATATTTTTTTCCGGGTCTTCCGGTAGAGTTAAATATCATGTAGCGATAGCGGCGGTGTGTTACAACACGAAGATGCGCACACACACACACACAATTAAGGTGTTTGAAACTTAAACTGTGTTCTCCTTTTCTGTGTGTGTGTGTGTGTGTGTGTGTGTGTGTATAGCTGGGTCGGCCGTCCCAGTGTCCCGAGCTGTTGTTCTTTCTCTGTAGTTTACTGAATGTACAGCTGAGGGCGCTCTGCTGGGCAATCGAGAGCTTGGACCTGCTGCCCTTTCCCCTCACAGGTTACTGCGCACGCACACACACACACACACACACACACATACACACTCCTCATTAATTTTGTGCAGATGAGGTAAATCTAACTCGTACGGGTATCATCACAGGAAAATGAGTCGCTTTAAGCTCTCCTGCCTCTTCGCCACTTCACTGCACATGTGTAATTAGTAGTGGAGGTGAGCGAGACGGCGGCGTCTGTACTGACGGAGTGAACGGCTTTGTGTTTGTTGTATAGGGACGGCGTGTGTGACTCAACTCCACGCTCACCTGAGAAACAAAGCTCTGCTGGACAAAGTGCACCACGGTCAGGCACACACACACACACACACACACACACTGAGCTCTTCTCATCATTTAGTTCACTCAGAACAAGGCATTAAGCTGAGGCTATATATGGCTGGTTATCTCTCCCTGCTGACTCTGTGACGTTTTACAGGACGGTTCTATAAATGAGAATTGGCATGGAGAAAGGGTTTTGGCTCGGTGACTAGCATCCATCGCTGCTTTAAGCTGTTTAACAACACTGATCAGCGAGACTAAGACTTAAGTTTGTCACATTCTACACAACAACACTCGCTGGTGCTTTCAAATTCCATTTCATAACACACACACATATATATAGAGAGAGAGAGAGAATACATAGTGGCTGACAAGCACAAAGAAGCATTGAGAGATTGACAGTGAGAGGAAAACTTGGCTAAAGGAAGTGCTTGTGATAACATTTCTGAATAAACCTTCACATGAACTTTTCATTGTAAATAATGAGCCTCTTAAGCTGAACCGTGTGTGTGTGTGTGTGTGTGTGTGTGTGTGTGTCATAGAGAGCTCCTCGATAAAGCTGGTGAGAACGGCCCTGCGAACCCTGACTGACTGTGGCGTGAGTTTTTTTTATAAATAAATATATATATATATATATATGACAAACTTTATTCAATTAATTGTTCAAATATTTTTTTGGGGCCCCTGTATATATATGTATATGTGTGTGTGTGTGTGTGTATATATGTGTGTGTGTGTGTGTGTGTGTATATATGTGTGTGTGTGTGTGTGTGTGTGTGTCTCTGACACGTCCTCGAGTAAACTTCACACAGTATCATACAAGTTTGCCATAAATATGTTTATCCTGTGAACAGCTTCCATTAGCGATCGCAGAAACGAACACAGAATCGCATGAACGCCGCATTATTCGGAGCAGCTTGCAACGTTTCATACTTACCACAGATTTTCCATTTTCTGCAGATCTGGGCCAAGATTTTTCCGCGAAAGAGCGCGCAAAACAATTCCGTGCGAAAAATAACGTAAATTTGAAAAAAGCCGCAGCAAACTCTGGCATTTTTGGCCGCAACGATCACTATATATGTGTATATATATATATATTATAAAAAGCCTTCTGAAGTCCTGTACAGACTGGGTTACAGTGTGTTTCTCTTGTACCAGGTGCTGATGGAGGACCGGCAGAGCGAGGCGGTGTACCTCGAGATCAGTCCTCTTTTCCTCCAGGCCGAGAACAAACACAAACTCTTCCAGTTCGTCTCGCAGTTCCTCAAAGGCTGACGCAGGAGAAACGCACGTCTCTGCACCGCTCTAGGTTTAGTTTAGCTACAAAATATCAGTGTTTCTGGTAATCGGCTTGGAGCAAGATGTGGACTTGAGCGTGGACCTTTACAAACCGCATTTGGTTTCTCTCTTACGTATGAATGTAGTTTGGATATGTTTGTTGTGGTTTTCGGTTTTGCACTGAAGCGATGAGCCTAATGTACTGTAGCGAACAAGTAAAGCCCTTCTGTGGCATCATGAAGCATAAAGCATTTAATCCTTTACTACTAGCAGCTAAAGATTCTTTCTTTGTACAGATAGATTACTAAAGCAGGCAAAAGTGTGACGATTTAAACCTGCCGCTTCCACAGCGCTGACCGTTTAGAGCCTCGTAGCTCCAGTGCAAATCTGAAGACTGAGATCTGAGCGACATGTTGTGTGTTACTAGGATTTTGAGTTGAAAATTGTTGCTTTGTTTGATTTGTTGAAAGGAATACAGGTTTTGTTCTGCACCGTCGCTCAATCCGGATCTTTCTTTTAGCACATTCTCATACATGATGCTGTTAGCGATGAGTGACGGCGCTCATGAACCGCTGATAATGCCGCCAGCCCTATCGGGACACCCTAGCAATCCCATAAACCCCCCCCCCCCCCCCCCCCCCCCTTTCAGCCTATTCACGTACATCTATAGACAGACTCTTTACACACGCAGCACGGCGAGAGATGCTGACGGACAGGGCTGATCACTGTAGTGCACCAGGTGCTGAGTAAGATCTCAAGAGACACACACACACGCACAAGGACCTCCTGCACACTCACGGAGAAGGCGGTCGATAATGAGAGAGATTCGCTGAGAAGAAATGCGGTGAATACTTAAACAGGCAGGAAAGCTGAGACGAGGAATTCGGCTTTAAACGCCGTTTCACACCGCGATAGATCACCTGCTTGGCAGGTTTACGCTTCTCTCGGGTCAGTGAACTGACGGAGCAGATCCGCAGCGGTCTCGATGAAATAACAGAAGCTCTGTCAGCTCTTTGATTTTAGTTACGCCATCCTATTTCAGTATTTTAAGTAGTTTTTTCCCGATATGAAAACATTATGTTTGATAGTCCACGCACTGGTGTAGTGAAACTATAGGAAAACATACGGATATTCTCTTGTCCAATAAAAACGCATGGACTGAAGGTTTCTGCATCACGGCTATTAGACTTCCCATTGTCTTCCACACTAAAGCAGTCTCCCGAAACGCATTTAACAATGCAGTCCGTTTTGAAAGATATTTAAAATGAACAACAAGCAAGAACACAAAAACCTGGGTGGGAATAAAATCTTTAATTTCACACCGTGGGGGGGCGGACAACCCACTAATACAGTAGTGTTTACAGCACCTGCACTGTGGACCAATCATTCCAAGTGCACAGGATTTCAGAAACATCTAGACATTGAAGCATTTCAATGGTGAAAGTGATTTATTTAGAGTTTTTTCCATCCACGTAGCAGCCATCCGTGCACGAGTCACACCACTGTGTTTCGGATAGACCCGATCTCCACGAAGTCTCCTTTCTGTAACAAAGAGTGGCTCAGATCATTACAAAGCAATACGACTCCTTTAAATAGTTACATGAATTAAGTGAATCTGAACAATAATTAAGCTTGCGATTTAACGCACAAGACACAGCTGGGGGAGAAAGTTCACTTCAAATACTAGTCACGTTACATTACATTTACATTTATTCATTTAGCAGACGCTTTTATCCAAAGCGACTTACAAATGAGACACACTCACACACCAATGGTAGCAGAGCTGCATGCAAGGTGCTAGCTTGCCATCGGGGGCAACTTAGGGTTCAGTGTCTTGCCCAAGGACACTTCGGCATGGGATCACCCGGGCCGGGATTCCAACCACCAACCCTACGATTAGTGGATTAGTGGACAACCCGCTCTACCGACTGAGCCACAGCGGCCCTGTGAAACCACGGGTGTACTGAGCAGCAGACACCGGATGGATCGGTGGATCGGCCCCACGTTAGTGATGTAATCGTAATTAAAACTGATTAATTGGGAGGGGTTTACTGGAATAATCAGCACTCACTGCATATTCACGCTACTTAGACTTGATTCATTTCTAACATTCGTTATTTATTATCATACTTTTAAGAGCATGTGCATTTCAGATTTTAGTGATCAGAACTTATTAACTACAATTCCCAGCTGAACAGCACGGCTTGTTGTGTGAAGGCTCTGTGAAGTGATGGTGATTGCGCCCTACTCCCCACAAAGGCTTACAATGAAGAATGAGAACCCTGAAGGATCCCACTCCGTAGAGGTCTAAAATAGCGCATTAATTCTTGAACTAATAATCCTTTTCCCTTGCCATTTTCTCTCTTATTAGGTCCCACCGACCAGCCGCCGTGTGCCAGCTACCACCCAGGGAGGGTGAAGGAGAACACATGCTTCCTCCGAGCACATCTTTCTGAACTGCAAATCAAGGAAGCTCACAGATGCCTGCAATGAAAAATCCCCCATGCTTGTTATCAGATACGTTTAATTTACAAACGCACAAACCACATATTACTTGCGATAACGACACACTGAACACACAACGTTAGGCTTAAGTTTGCTGCTACAAAATCTTGAGGTCTTCGTACTTGAACTTCGCAGGTATTTATATATAATCTCACCAGTTGCAATGGCGGTTTGAACAGCACAAAGAAACTTGGAAGGGAAAAGTGTCCACTTCATGTTTGGAACGAATCTATAAACGGTCGCCGTGGGCGTTTCCTCTTCAAGGTGCACTACGTAGGCTTCGGAGCGGATTTTAGAAGAGCAAAATGGTCTATCTGTGGGCGGAGCTGTGAGTCATCTGCATGTGTGTGGGTGTTGGTTGTGTATTATTTTGGCTGGTCTGTAAGCTTGTGTTTCATCTTTAGTTCTCCGTTTACACCTCAGTTTATTAATCGTGGCTGTCGGTTTAGCGTATCGAAGGTTATTCCGCCTGTTTTCAGATGCATTTACTCATTTCGAGCTTTAAATAGTCCTTCAATTCGCAGATAATGTCACGTCTGTCTAGAAACATGATATGCCAGTAGAACATGCTACCCTGTGTGGTCAAAAGTATGCGGACACCGGACCATCACACCCACATGTGGTTCTTCTCCAAACTGTTGCCACAAAGTTGGAAGCATACGATTGTATAGGGTTATAATTTCCCTTCAGTGGAACCGACAGGCTCAAATCTGTTCACAAAGCGAGCTCCATGAAGACATGCTTTGTGAAGGTTGGACTGGAAGAACTCGAGTGTCCTGGACAGAGCCCTGACTTCAACCCCACTGAACACCTTTGGGATGAACTGGAACGCCGACTACAATCCTCGCCTAACATCACTCACTAATGCACTTGTGACTGAGTGATCACAAATCCCCACAGCCCCGCTCCAAAATGTAGTGGAACACTTTCCCAGAAGAGGGGAGGGGGGAATCTAAATCTAGAATGGGATGTTCAAAAAGAACATATGGGTCCAATGGGTCAGGTGTCCACGTACATTTGGGCATATAGTGTAGATAAATTTGGACTATATTAAAGATTTTTTCAGTTAAAAATGTGAGGGTCTAAACAAACTGAAATGCTCCGAGGCACATCAGTACTTTTGTACTGTCCCTCAAGTGTGGTTTACGGGTCTTGCCAAAGGGCCCAGAAGTGGCAGTGATCTCATGGACCTGATCAGTAATTAACCACTGAGCTACCACTTCCTAATTGTTAATCAGTTAAAATGAGCGGAGCACAAGATCGAACCCTGATGCATACCACAACAAACTCGCCGACTTTGATTATTCCTCAGCAGATGTTGTGTTTGTGATGAAAATCTCACACCGTAAAATAATTAATTGGTCGAGAGTTGTGATGCGATCACATGTCTCGAAACACAGACATCCCATGGAGGATTAAAGCTCCTCACAAGGAAAATTTGTTACTGGTGTCAGTAATGTCTATAATTATACGTAAAGACCATTTTATAAGTCTTTGTTGAATAGTTGTTCGCTAAAATGTCACCGTTGCCTTTCATTTATGTCTGCAAGCCACGTGTGATGATAGAGCTTTTATAAAGCTAATAGAAAACTATTTCAGCTACTTTTGACAAACACTTGTGGCTTTTCAAGTGCTAGTTTTATGAGTAGAGATAAAACATGCTAATTGAGCGCATTCTTTAGTCATGTGCTCAAAATATAACTCTCGGGGCCTCACCGAAATAATTTGCGCATCACTGTTGTGTAAATGACGTTCCTAATGACTTGCGATTGATGTCAAAGTCATTTTGCAACAAGAAAATATCCGTTGCAAATGAAACATGCCACACGGTGGCTGCCTGCCACTCGAGCGAGCGTGTGCCAAGTCTCAACGGTGCTGAACGACAGCCAATGTTAAGAGCATCTAATTGGGGGAAATTAGTAGCGTGATGAAGGTTTAAATTTAATCACAGAGGAGGGACAGACCAGAAGCTGCATACCAATCTACTGTTAGAGACGAGAGACGCAATCACGCTTTAGAATCCATCCACTATGCGCTAGTACCAGTCTCGTAATGTGTTCGGTTTCTCTCTTCACTTTGTTTCCGACGCTGCAATTATTTCTCAATTTATCTGTAAAGGACATGTAGGGTTAGGGAAAACATTGCTGAACTTTATTACAAAAATAAACAGCACTGAAAATGTACTGCATTTTAAAAAATAAATATATTAAAGTAAATAAAAGATACACATCCAAACTGAACCAAAAAGTAACACTCCAAATAACAAAAAGAAAATAGAGACGTCCAAAATGAATCAAATAACACAACAAAATTTGTCAGTGATTGTTTTCCTTTCGCCTCTAGAGGCCGCTCTCGTACTGTATAACAATAATAACAATTCGCATAGCGGTTTTTATGTGCCGAGCAATCGGACGACCTTTTAATATAAAGCATGCTTTCCCATTTGGAGGCCCTGCGACTTGAACTCGTAGGAATGTTTTAGAAGCAGTACAAAGAACTAATCAAATTGAGCACTCGGATGTAGTCATGAGGTTTGATTTGATGCCACATTTTATCCATCCATCCATCTTCAACCGCTTACTCCTTCATCAGGGTCACGGGGAACCTGGAGTCTATCCCAGGGACCATCGGGCACAAGGCGGGGTACACCCTGGACAGGGTGCCAGTCCATCACAGGGCACAATCACATACACACTCACACACTATGGACACTTTAGACACGCCCATCAGACTACCATGCATGTCTTTGGGCTGGGGGAGGAAACCAGAGTACCCGGAGGAAACCCCCGACGCACGGGGAGAACATGCAGACTCCGAACACACATGGCCCTAGCGGGACTCGAACCCCGGACCCTGAAGGTGTGAGGCGGACGTGCTAACCACTAAGCCACCGTGCGCCCCCTTGCCACATTTTATTCAGAAGTTAATTAGAATTGTATGCAAACCATTACTTTTTTTCTGGGGGAGGAGGGGTTCTGGTTTAAAAGAAATTAGCACGAAGGTGTGTTAGAATGTTGGTTATTAAAGAAACACATGCTAAGAGAAGAGTGAGTGTAATTAACTTTTGTTCATGTAGATGGGTATTTCACATCTAAACTCGGTCCCAAATTAATTAGAAACATAAGCACGTGATTGTGATTAACACATCAGTGTAAACACCAACACACTGCAAGGCCACGGACCTTCAAATCAACACGTGTTCGAGAACGCCTAATCGAAAATCTTTCTGACTTCGTATTAATTTTGAACAATGTGCTGTACTTTGTGTTTCCTCTCTCCAAAAGTAATCTCAAAAGGATACGTCTGTACAGATGTTCCTGCCTCAGTAGGAGATAACTCCGGAGCTGTTTTCTGACTCATTTCCGTAATCGCTTAGTTCTGCACGCTTTGGAACGACATCAAACACCAGACGTGATGAATGACTTTCTAAACCAGTCATCACCAAGGGCATCTCGTACCGTTTCTGAGGATTTTGGCTCACCAAAACTTATCGCGCCCCTGTCTTTTATGTATATTTACTCAAGGGGATTAAATGAGCCACGGTGTTTCTCCATCACATTCACCAGGTCATATAGAGATTCACAGGATTGGAAAATGGAGAACAAGCCTACGCAGTGTAAGAAACTGGAAACTGGGCTCACCTTTAGAAAGAAGGGTGGCTTTCTGAACACGCCCACTCCTGGAGGCGTGCCTGTTAGAAACACGTCACCTGGGTACAGAGTCACAAAGCTGTACAGAAGACACTAGGGATGCACTAACAATACAGCAATGTCTCAGTCCTCGCAGATCTGAACTGCTCACACGTTCAACAGTTTCTCTGCACGGTCACGTCACTGCTTAATGTGCTGCACGATTTAATGAGCACAGTATCAAGCCTATACCAGTACTAGTATCAATGCATCCCTAGAAGAGTCCGAACATTGAATCTGAACGCTGCTGTAAGATCAGGTCAGTGAAATATGTTTAACACCACGCACTGGATACTTACTGCGAGACCCACGCCACAACCTTCTCCATCTTTAAGATGAGCTAACTGGTGTTGCTGTCCTGTCCTACGTCACCGTTTACCAAGCACCGGATCCCCTGATTTAAAAACAGCACAATACAGCTCTGACTCATAGCCTCATGGTTTTTTTCTTGCGTTCACACCAGTTTTTAGTTCAGGTCTCCTTCTCACCGGCCCCCCACCTACCCTTCAGTGCTTCCGTGGTAACAAGAGCAGACCCTAGTGGACAGAATGTGTCGAGTGTTTTTTCCAGAAGCCACTGCTTGCTGTACTTCATCTGCCAGTTACGAGATTCGTTACAAGATTCATCCCGTTCTTCAGACTCACTGATAAGGTTTAGGACAACGTTTCCCAAACTTTTTAAGGACAAGGCTCCCAAATGGCATTAACATGTGACCGAGGCCCCCCTTTTGCAAGATGTCTTTAAAGCACATTAAAAATACAGACTTCTGAATATATCCACCTTTTTATTAATAATTACATCTTGCATATTTACATTACGAATTGATTGTATGTGTGTGGTTGTCTGAATGTGAGAATTTTTCACACCAAATTGTTGGGGCGCCCCCTGGAGGCCCCCACTTTGAAAACCACTGGTTTAGGACACAGTGTCACTTACTGTATTTTCCATATCGCTTATCCTAGACAGGGTCATGGGGGAGCCTGGAGCCTATCCCAGGAAACTCTGAGCACAAGGCCCCGCGTGCCAAGCCATCGCAGGGCACAATCACACTCACTGGAAATGCCAATCAGCCTTCAAAGCATGTCTTTGGACTGGGGGAGAACATGTAAGCTCCACACACATACAGGACGGAAGCAGGATGCGAACCCCCAAACCCAGAGGTGCGTAGCAAACATGATCACTGCTAAGCCACCGTGCCTCGCCTTACTGTAACTTATAAAGATTTACAGTAAACAATGAGCTAATTTAGCCTTCCGTCACAAAACTGAACCATGAGAAACGTTGGGTGCCGAACATATCTTGGCTGACGTTTGAGATGACCAAAGAAAAAATTGTCAGTTGATTTGTCACTGAAACACACGTTCAGACTCGAGGAACGGACATAAACTATTTTTCAGAGAGAAAATTGTGCTGAAATTATAAACCAATCACATTTACCCGATCGTTATTATTTATAATTGGGTAGAATTTACTGGGTTTTTTTTGTCTAAAATGTTCAACATTATTGGTTGTGACCTGGCTCTTGTTTGGCAGGTGGATGTGATCGTAGGGGCCCGTGATGGAGGAGGGGAAGATGATGGGCTCAGTGGGGATGGGTCGTTCTGCTCCAAGCAATGGTCTCTGTAGTTCATATCCACACACACCACCTTGTCCGGGCCGGAGCCAGGAGCTGAATATCAGTGTGAGGGAGCACACACTCGCCACTGGACATGGCTCTGAAACGGAGAAGCAGCTATGGAATTAGTAATCTGACCATCCATCCATACATACATACACTGTACTTAATGTGACTTAAGAAGTCTTGAGACTTAACCATAAGCAGATTTTACACTTTGCTGTAAAAATTCACCCGTTCGTTAACAAATCACGAGTTGTATGCTGCCAAGCGTTATTTTACACAAATAACCCACTTCCTGTGAGCGATTAGCTCCCTCTAGTGGCTCTAAACTGTGTTTAGAGACATTACCAGTGTTTTAAAAGTATAATTTCCACCAAAATGTCAAGAACATTTTGTTGGCCAACTGATATTGAATACTGGAGGTAAATTTCAACAGCTAATATTGATCTTTAGACAACAGGACAATGTTTGATCATGTTTTAGTCATTTAGTCAGCTAAGCCTGATCTAAACCTTAAGGACTGAAAGCTGTTTCGGATATCAGCCAAAAGATGACATAGGTGAGTCCATGAAGTCTACCCCACCTCTGAACACACTCTATGCTCTTCTCTTCCAGCTCCAAGAACTCTCTCATGGTGGACGGCACGGTCTGATCAAACGCCTTCAGGTCGACGACGCCGTTCGCGCTCTCCACACCAACCCTCGCACTTCCCTCGGTGGAACTGGACCAAGCGCATGCTGGATGAGCTGATGGGTGCGTGTGCCTGAGCCTACAGAAAAGAGTCTCCTCAACTGAGCCACAAGACCCACACCCCTTTCATCTACTCTCTCTCTCTCACACACACACACACACACACAGACAGAGGTGAAGGGTCAGAGAGAGAACCAAGAGGACATCAGGGTCAGAAAAAAGAGAAAAGATTTGAGCCTTAGAGAGTGTATAAACGAGGTTTTGGAGAGATAATTCCGTCGTATTATCAATTCTTTTTTCGAATATTTTGAGATACTGGATCTTTGATTTCCACGAGCTGCAAGACGTTATAAATCAACATTAAAATCTAATAATAATAATCCTTGCAATTACAATAGGGTTTCAGACCTTCAGGCTGTAATCACTACTCTTATGTTCACCTGGATTTTTTTTTTTTTTTACTCCATAGCAAATAAACAAAATCACAGTTATGACACAAACCATTTTTTCTTTAATCTATTAGACAGTAGATATGCCTTTGGGGTAGTACATGATTTGGAAACACAGGAACTTCCTGATGAGTTCAGGAACACACATAGCCCACCACAAACTAGTCTCTGATCTGCTGGCTGCAGTCCTACCTCTAAAGCTATTGCAGTATGCAATTGTAATGCACACACTAACAAATTAAACCCTGTTGTCCTAGGTAACGCCGGTGCGGACCATGCGGAGAAACAAAAGCAGGCAGTGATGATGACGACACTTAACACCACTACTCTGTGCACTATACTCTTGAGAAATTAATCACTCCTTTACAGCTTTCAGACCTCCAAAGCACGAGCTACGGTGGAGGAAAAGGCGGCGTGGGTACTCATAACGTGGGTTGAGGTTTGAAGGTAGAGAAAGCCGCGTCCCTACGTCCAAACAGGACTCGGATGCGGTAGGAAAGGTGTTGCTTACAGGAGTAATTCCTAGATGGGGAATTCCCACAAAAAATCTCCAGTGATAATGGCTCACCTTTTGTGAGACATGCCCTTAAGCAGGTGGGTGAATATTTGGGTATTGACTTAAAGCAGCACTGTGCATATCATCCAGCTAGTGGTGGGGCAGTAGAGAGAGAAAATGGGACTCTGAAACAGGTTTAGAATGGACTTGGGCCCTTTTGGGATACCGTTTGGGAGACCTCTACATATCGGAATTGGTCCTGTGACAGCTCCTCTTCCCGATGTGCAGAATGTTAAATTACTGTGCAACCCTGTCCTCTGCTCTGCACTCTATCCACAAGCAGGTAAAGGTAGCACTTCCAGCTCCAGCCACGGGCCCGCCAGAGAGTGGATCATGATCAAGGACATCCGCAGGACCAGGTGGAACAAGCCATGGTGGTCCGGGCCATTCCAGGTTCTCGTTGTCACTCATTCAGCAGTGAAAGTCAACCCGAGAGTTACATGTGTGCGTGCGAGCCACTGCAGGAGAGTGCCAGAGCCAAGCAATGAGCTGTAGAAGACAGGACTTCGACATGAAGACCAGAATGTGATTCTCTATCAAGAGGCCTCTAGGAGGACCGACGCTCACGAGCAACGATCTGCATATACTGCATTGTTTGTGTATCGACTCCACACTATAACCTTTTGCAGACCTCGTCTCGTGTTCAGCCACGCACATGAGCATCGCAGGCCCACTCTGTGTGTGTGTGTGTGTGTGTCAATCAGCCTTTCAGTTCTCATATTCTTACATAGATATTAACCAGAGGTCAAATCCGTGCAGAAATCTACCGTATCATGGACAAACGAGTTTGTGAGCACAAACTTTTAGCTAGCCTAAACTTTTAGTGTACACACAGTGTGTAAAGAGTGTACTCACTGTCCTGAAGTCTCACTTTTGTGAGATGCTGTATACAATACTGTGGGCGGCTGTGGCTCAGTCGGTAAAGCGGGTTGTCCACTAATCCACTAATCGTGGGGTTGGTGGTTGGAATCCCGGCCCGGGTGATCCCATGCCGAAGTGTCCTTGGGCAAGACACTGAACCCTAAGTTGCCCCCGATGGCAAGCTAGCACCTTGCATGCAGCTCTGCTACCATTGGTGTGTGAGTGTGTCTCATTTGTAAGTCGCTTTGGATACAAGCGTCTGCTAAATGAATAAGAGAGAGTATACGTATATCTATAAAAGGAATAGACACAGAAATAGAATAGATGAAGAAAAGAACGATCCGTCGGCAGGGTTCATTACATGTGGGACATATACAAAATAATTTCTACTCTATATGGGGGGGGGGGCAGATTGGTATCTACTAAACATTGGGGGGGGGCATGAAACCCCCCAAAAAACAATGCGTGGTTACACCTATGAACATAGCAGCCTTTAGTGTACACATTAGATGTGTTAGAGTGGTCCTAGAGAGGATCTACTGTCTCAGGACGGAGGGCTGATTTATCACCCTTAGCCGGAACTACGCAAACTGTGGGTCTGGCCCCTGAGGGGCACCTGCTCATGGTTTCTAGAATCTCAGTTGTGAGACCAGAATCTATGTTAAATGCTAGAGCACCATCTACAAGGAAATTGTATGCACACAAGTGGCAGATTTTGTCTTGTGGTGTGAGGAACGTCAGCTAGACCCAGTGAACTGCGCAATAGCTACAGTCCTGGAGTTCGTACAAGGACGTTTCTCAGCGGGCTGGGCTCCTTCTACACTCAGGATTACTTGGCTGCTGTTTCAGCCAGCCATGCCCCTGTTGATGGAGCCTCTGTGGGGCAACATCCTTTAACTTTGAGGTTCATGTGTGGTTTCAGACGGCTGAGGCCCATCTGCAGGCAACGTAACACCTTCCTGCGACCTTCTGTGGTCCTGGAACTGACGGCATTGTGGATGACTCCACACGCCACTCACACACACGCTTCACCCTCCTGAGATCTGGTAAAAGGTACCGATGCATTTGGGCCCTCATGGCACCATCAAGCACACAAAGACTAACCCATGCAACATAATGTATGTTAATAAACAATCCTACAATAAATGGAACAGAAGCATAGAACAAAGCAATATGGAACCATGAACAATGTACCTCGTTCACTCCTTTTCTTCAATGAAGAATACGAGGTACTCCGTGTTTTGGAGTTAACTTCCAGACAGTACACAAAAGTCTTCATCCATGGTCTGTTCAAACAGCTGGTCGTTATTGAACGATTTCTGCAGGAAATGGTCAAAGCGTGTCTTCATGCCCAGCAGGTCCTGTTTCGTATATCACAGTGAATTAACAAAATGAGAGCCATACTTTCAGTTTTTTGTTTTTGGTAACAGAACAGAATACAGTGCCTTGCAAAAGTATTCGGCCCCCTTGAACTGTTCGACCTTTTGCCACGTTTCAGGCCTCAAACATAAAGATATAAAACTGTCA
>JAFFST010049346.1:21255-42082 GCA_022414735.1 Noturus placidus
AATTTTTCAGTTTTTTATTTGTTGAAAAAGTTTGAAATATCCAATAAATTTCGTTCCACTTCATGATTGTGTCCCACCTGTTGTTGATTCTTCACAAAAAATTACAGTTATATATCTTTATGTGTGAGGCCTGAAATGTGGCAAAAGGTCGAACAGTTCAAGGGGGCCGAATACTTTCGCAAGACACTGTACATAACTGTGAGTCTTTACGTACTATACATGCTAGTATGCTGGAGTCACACCAAGGGGCCAGATCAAAACTTTTAAAGTGTTTGGTCTCCTGTGCCACCATTAACATTATTGTTACATTAATATTAACAATAGGCAGAATCATGTCTGTTCGGGCAGAATTGGGCTATCAACAAACTGGATATATACATTAATGATTGCATCTGTAATGGAGACACTAATGTATTCTGTAAAGAAGCCTCACAGCAGACAGCCTTGAAGGTGCTCTCAGGGGACTCAAGACAACTTTGTGAATATCCTATATTAACAACCAATTGTGGTCATGGAAATGTGTAAGGAATAGAGTGGCAGTTTTTTTAGGCTATTTAAATGAGTACTTGGTTTTTAGGTTTCTTAGCTTCACAATGAGGCACTTTTTTACAAAACAATATATTTTTAAAAGATCCTCTACAGATGCTTTATCCTGTAAACTATTGCTATTGTCTGTATCTGTAGTAGGAACTGCGCTTCAGTCAGTATAACCAGTTAGTTTGTTTCATGGCTGTGGAAGGCAGATGCATGTGTTTGGTGGTGATCAACAATTAATTGGAAAGAGAAAATGTATTTTCAGTTGGCTCTTTCGGTGAATCATGCTTGGCACATTCATTGAACCATTTTAGCATTTTGGGATTGTGCAGTGCCACCAGAGAGGCCAACATTGTATCCTGCATATCTTTCAACTCCCATATTGGTCGCCGTCATGCACAAATGATCAATTAATTTGGTTTAAACTGGACTAGCATTAAACTGTACAATAGCAATAGTGTTGGGTTGCTTGATCAGGCTGCACATTTGGAAAAAAACTGTACAACTGAATCATGTTGAAAATTATCAGAAAATACGTTTTATATAACGCTGGATTGTAGGCTATATGTGGAGGGCAAACAAGAAAAATAAGTTCATTATTTATACCAAATGGCCTTAACTTTAGGACTTGGAGCACACTCCTAGGCAGTCTTCAGTCAGTGTGTCTAATAATTGTAGTTTTTACCAAGTTGTGCAGAGGACTGTTTAAGATGAGAAGACATAAAAAAACCTTGATTAACAGGCAGAACTCACAGCATACGTGTAGGAGGTATGTGCCTGACCTGGTGCAGTCCTAGCGACCTTGCATACTATAGATAAACAGTTATCATGCCCTTGGGGTCGATTGTGGTCAATTTTACAGTGTTCATTCTCGATAACGACCTCCTTCCTTGCTTGGGTAAACCTTTGTAATAAAATTCTTGCTGATTCTAAGAAGTTTTGGTTACCAAGTCCCCCACTGCTTGGAGTGTGCCTGCAGGTATGGATGCATTTCATTAAGAGCTAGGAATAATGGTGCCCTTGGTTAGGGATACAATTTATGAATCCATAAAATTATGAAAAATAATGACACCACATCCACACTGCTATATGCTGACACAAATATGTGTGTTCTAAAGACACAGTCATCCATGGTAAGAATAGCAATTAGTCAAACACTATAATTACCACCCCCCAATGCACACTTGATGGTGCTGATTTAACAATAATAAAATTAGCAAAAAAAAAAAAAAAATAAAACACTTTACTTAAAGCACACTGAATCCACTTCAACTTCATGACTTTCCTACTTGGTACTTGACAAGGAAATGAGCAAATGGGAATACTACAGTTGTTCTGAAGAAAACTATTTTACATTTATAAAGGCTGCCATCCAATTTATTCATTTAGCAGACGCTTTTATCTAAAGTGACATACAAATGAGGAAACTATTCTGGTGGTTCCGAATAAAAGGACGTAATACATTCTCCTTTCATAGGCACCGTAACTCTTACTGCATCCCCCTTCCGTAGTGCTCTCCAAAGCCAAAGTATGGTACATCATGCAAAATGAAGAATTTCCTACTCACACAAAATTATACCATTTGACACTGCAAACAACCAACCACAGGCCTTTTACTATAACCCACTGGTGAACATATGAGGACATCCTGCTTGCTCTGTATTGCTTGTTTTAATTTTAAATACTGGGTGCTGTTTTTTTTTTAATCCAGTGACTATATCTAGCTCTAAAATGCTTAGTATTTAAAAGTATTTTTATTTTTATTTATTTATTTTTTTTTAAACACTGGAGACTCTTAAAGAGTCTGGCTAAATAAGAGTATAAACATCTATACAGGCCCTGGTGCATCTGAGGCTGAGATAAAAATACTCACCTGTAGCACATCCCCCAGGTCGGCAGTGCTGATTTCTGGGTCTTCAGTGGTGTTGAATGGCACAGGGGAAATGCGCACAAAGGTGAGAATTCTAGGTTCAGGATATCTCCACATCATCACACCAGGACTGTCCTCTGTCTCATTATAGAACATTACCTCATACACCCCAGGCAGCTTCTGAGAATCTATGGAGGAATGAAGTCCGAGAGACAACACTGTGAGCACATGAGAATAACTCTGCACTAAGAATCAGATAGTAATTTCAGTATAATGTTTTACAGGGCATTGACCCAAGTTAATAGCACTTCTCTGATCTAACGAGTGCCTGAAATTGATTCTCTACACACATACAGTTTGGTATAAATTTGACACTACCCTCTCTTTTTCTGGCCATAGGTAAGAACAGTGTACCTGAGCCCTGGATATACCGAAAGACACCAGTACGTAGGTCATCTGAGGAATGCTCAGTGTGGTGGGAGTATGAGGTAAGAGAGTGTGACAAATGAGAGGGTATGAGAATTTCCTCCACTTGACTTTCCACCTCTTTAACGTAGCTCTGCAGGTACTCTTGAATCAGAGTAAGACAATTATAGTGCTCCTGCCCCCAAAATACCTGTGAAACAAGAAGTAGATGTTAATGTTTTGGAATGGCCAGGTCAAAGTCTTGACCTTAATCCAATAGAAATGTTGTGGAAGGACCTGAAACACGCAGTTTATGTGAGGAAACCAACCAACATCTCAAAGCCAAAGTTGTTTTGTACTGAGGAATGGGTTAAAATTCCTCCAAGCTGATGTGCAGGACTGATCAACAGTTACTGGAAAAGCTTAGTTGCAGTTATTGCTGCACTAGGGGGTCACACCAGATACTGATAGCAAAGGTTTCCATTCTTTTGCCATTTACCTCAGTAAATAAGTGACCAAGTATAATATTTTTGTCTCATTTATTTAATAGGGTTCTCTTTATCTATCAATTTGAGAACTTGTGTGAAAATCTGACAATGTTTTAGGTCATATTTATGCAGACATATAGAACATGCTATTATACACCACTGTAATGATCAAATTTAACTCCCCAAGGACAATAAAATATGTGATTTAAAGTTAGGGTTATGATCACATAAAATGATTAGCAGTTTGAACTGGTAGAGTACAGTCCACATATGTTTAGTGTTAAGGACTGTATCTGCATTTAAACATGATTATTAAGCAACTGTTTTGTTTTTTGCAAACAGGGACATTTTTAGCTGAGGTTAGGTTCATGAACATGGTTAATGCAATAAGAAGTGTGTGTACCTGTAGAAGTCCTCCTCTCAGTTCCAGTAAAATTCTTGGTGGACCGTTATCAGGGCTACCACAATGCCTGCACCAGAGTACTTCCAGATCCAAACTGCAAGAGAACGGCCCAACAAATGCACTTCTGCTGCCCCTCAGACCTGTCTGCATCAAAACATCCTCACACTGCCATAAAACGCACACTTCCTTTGCACTGTCTGCATACAGAGATAAAGAAAGAGGGAGATGTCAACTCTATATAATCAGAAGAAAAAATGTGAAAAAGGAAATGAAAGTATTAATGAAGTGAAAAATCAATTTTTAAAATATTCTGACTGAATGAGTGAGATGGTTTTGAGCATATAATTGTGTGCTTGACCTACAGAGTGCAGATGGTTAACAGAGATTAAACCAACAATGTGGATAACAGCTCAGGATTTCAAAGACTGGATGACTGATAATTTTCTTTTAGGACCCCAGATAAATCACAGAGACAAACAGTGAATTCAGAAAGTATTTAGACCACTTTACTTTTTTACACTGCAGCCTTATTCTAAAATTCACATAATGTCTTTACCTCACCAGTTACACCAAATACACCATGATTAAAAAAAAGCATGAATGTTTGGCAGCCATTGGGAAAAGTAAATATACACCATCCTTAAAATGTATGTTTTTATTTATCAGTGACTAAATAACAATTGTGTTGTCCTCACCAACTTCTATAACCCAACAAACAAATAAACAAAAAAAAAAACACCAGATTTCAATATGCATTTCCCCCCCAAAAAAGTAAACCAACATTCAGAAAACAGGTAGTAGAAAAAAGTGCATCCTTAGTACTTCCACAATCATTAAGAGAGTACTTAGCAGTTAGATGTTACTAATGAAATGTACAAGATTATCAAGAACTGTTATTACCTCTATGAAAGCAGAATGCACCCAATTCAGACACAGAAAACACTTTGTAAAGAAGCTTTAACAAGTGGCAAGTTGAAAGATAACCAAGTAGGGCAAGGGCAGGTGTGTCATGTGGAAGAAAAGGTCTTGGCCATTAAGAGCTTCCAAATTCCTTCAATCAGGCAGGAGCTGTGGCGATTCCTGGTATGGAAGCCTGCGCCCTTGGTGCGGGGCTACGCTAATCCAAAACGACAACACAAGAATAGATCATCCAGTATCATCCATTCTCCTGCACGTTTCAAAACAAATGACTATTTATAGAATAGAACTATTCAACTTCTTACCTAACTGCCAAGATCACACTAGCTGCTACTCTATTTTAAGCCTCATATTCCTAATATTATTGTATGGTCTCAATAGCTCCACAATAAAGGGAGGTCCCTGACAATGCAGGGCTCTAAACGTAACCACAAGAATCTTAAACGGGATTCTAAATTTAATTGGAAGCCAGTGTAAAGAAATCAGAATTAGTGTTATATTAGACCTTCTAGATGACTTCGCCAGAAGCTTAGCAGCAGCATTTTGGACCTTTAAACAAATTTTGTAAGTGGTTCAATTATGTATTGCTAGGACAGCTAAAAAGGGAATTACAATAGTCAAGACGATAAGTCTCTGGTTCTGGTTATGCATGTGAGAAAATCAGTGTATAGTACAACTGGTAGGAGGGTAGAAATGAACTTTAAATTAATTTTCCCAAGGCTAACAACTGGGCTAGAGCCACCTTCTCAGTTGCACGGTACTTTGTTTATGGCCAAGACCTTTTCTTCAACAGGACAACAATAGCCCTTAAGGAGGTCCAATATAGTAACAAACTTGGAAGAGCCAACATTATCAACACAATCAAAAACAAATTTGGGAACAAGTAATCATGGCAAACTCCAAAGATTGAGCTACAATTAGCTAAACCATGTTCCAACAAATAGTCAACTTCTTTTGATATGCTTGCTGTTTAAGAGGCTTATTTAGAGATACCAGTATATCATGCTGTATAACATTGGTTTGAGAGGGAACACCAAATAAGGAAGGGAAATCTTGTATCAATGTCCTTAAAAGACTAGCAGTGACGATAAGTCTGATAGCAACTCAGAACTTGATAATCTAGCCAAAGGCTGAGGTATACTCTGGAATTCTAGTTCATCTGAGCCTTTTGCCACCTCAGGGTCATGTACTGTAGTGATCACACACACAGAAGAAGTTTTAAGAGGGGGAGATGCAACTGTTTTAACTGTAGGGTCACAAGCGTGATAAGCCTTCAACATGCATTAATGTGACGAACGCAGGTCTGCCACTTTCTGGGTACACTTACAGCATTTATTACAATACTCACATTTCATATACAGAAGACACACTGCAAAGCAGCTTTAACAAGTGGCAAAATGACATAACCTATGTAGCAGGTGGTTCCCTAGGAAAGAACCAGATAACACCAAAGGAAACAACATAAGGTACACTTCTACACCGTACTTTGTATTCACCCTCTTACCTAACTGCCAAGATAACAGTAGCTACTACTCGATCCTAAGCCTCAACAAAATACAAGGGGTGGTACCCACCCACTTACCTAGTGTGTCTAGACAGAAATTCTTACATGAGTGTTATGTATACGGGCACACCTGCTGACCTGTTCATCTTCTATAGGGTTGCACCATGTGATGTGACATTGATGTGCAACGGTGAAACAATACAACATTAACATAGCAAACATTACCACAGCACAGGAAAGCCGAACAAATAGCAGAAACAGTTGCATGGATGCTTAGCAATGAATTGTAGCAAAGCGCACTTTGAAGTACTTCCAGGAACTGAGAAAATGAAAGCAGAGCAATAAGGCGATAAACTGTGTGTGTGTGTGTGTGTGTGTGTGCATATGAGTGAGTGAGTGAGAGAGAGAGTGAGTGAGAATCAAAGGCTGCAACTCAGGGTCAGGTACTGTAGTGATCACCTCAACAAGAGATAGAAGAAGTGGAGATGTAACTGTTTCAGCTGTAGCATCACAAGCATGCTAAGCCTTCAACAATTAAATGTGACAAACATTGAACTGGCACTTTCGATCAGGAGTACAAATTACATAGTCTGTGTCTGAAGTGTTCTGCTTTGCCCTTTAATCATCATGCCTCTTCACGCAAGACTGAGAGACATGCACGCAAGACTGAGAGAGAGTTTCTTTAGCTACCGTAAATCACAAGCCTTGTGTAACCTTTCACAGAGTCTACTAACATAGTCCAGCACATTACATGAGACAGCATCACTCTCAGACAGGAGATCCTCCTTTACAATTTTTAATGGACCTCGAACCGCATGTCCAAACACTAATTCTGCAGTGCTAAAACCTATTGACTGCTTCTCGCACTGCAAATAAAACAAGCAGAACCCCTTCTGTATCTAATCCTCTTCTGTATCTTAGCAATACTTATGAAGCATTGACTTTAAGAACTGATGAAACTGCTCTAGGGCACTTTGCAATGCTGGGTGTCATGGACTGTCAATCTGATAATGGATCTTCAAAGAGGTAAAAACTTGAGAAAATATTTTAGACAGAAAGTTATTTCCATTACCTGTCTGTACTATTCTAGGAAGCCCAAAATTTGAGAAGAATTTAATCAGAGATTTGACTGGCGCTGTAAATTTACATAGTGAAATGGCCATGAAGTAAAATGTGCAAATGGCTCTCCCATCACTGACATTAGGTGTAAGGGTGTAGGGGGAATGGCCTGGTTTGGTTTACCTGCATATTGATAAACATGACCAGCAATATTCGTGGATTCTTTCCTTAAAGTAAGCCAGAAAAAATGCTTGAGGACACCCAAACTATTACCTAAATGTCCAGACTTAGGACTATCGTGATCCAAGTGAAGGACATGTGAATGATGTGCAATTGGTACGACAATCTGATGTACAGTCCTTTCCACCACATCAACACTCAAAATGCCAGTCAATATAAAATCTAGCTTTTTTTTAGCTACATCACTAGTACCATAAGAAAAGAAGAGACACCTCTCCAGACTAGAATCAGATTGTTGAGCCTGAACAAACTGCTTTTGACTAACAATCAGTTGCTTTACATACCAACACTGGTGGGGAAACTACTGGCTTAGATTCCCCAGTAGTTTCATGAGCTAAAACTTAGTCACTCAAGTTCATGACATCAGTGACCACACACAGGAATTTATTTCTTTGTAGATTTTTAGGCCCTGACACTTTTCTACTGAAAACAGAAAACATTAGGGTCTATTGCACACTTCCATGACAGCACATCACCACCAGCTTAGTCGTGACCTAAAATGAAGTGTACTTCTTCTACAACCATACTGCAACATTAAACTGCTAACTAGTCCACTAACGAGACTCCCTTGGAGTTAGGAGTTGACATATCTCGATTTCACTTTTCTGTGACCAGTCTTGTGACATAAGCAAGACAGACATAGCTCAACCGAGAGGCATGTCAAGCATGATGGTGGAGGGGTGAAGATTTGGGATTGTTTTGCAGCCAAATGACCTGGGAAACTTGCAGTTATTGAGACAACGATGAACTCCACCTTATATCAGAATATTCTTGAGACAAATGTGAGACCATCTGTCCAGCACCATATGCTGGGCCAAAATTGGGTCAATAATCCCAAGCAAAACAGCAACTTGACATATGAATGGCTAAAGAAAAAAAAATGGGTAATAGCCAAGTCAAAGACTGCCATTGAAATGCTGTGATGGGATCTTAAGGCAGCTGTGTAAATTCCCTCAAATATCAATGAACTGAAACAATGTTGTAAAGAAGAGTTGGCCAAGATCCAAAATGATTTGAGAGACTAATTATCTCCAACAAAAAATATTTACATCAAGTTACTTGGTTTCTGAATGTTGTTTTTCTTTTGGGGGAAAAAAAGGTATTAAAATGTGTATTACTACCCACAACCATCAGATTAATCCATGAGTGCTGTACCTTCTTATGAAGGGTATCTGATGTTATGAAGGTCCTTTTATGAGGTGATTACAATGACAAAACATTTATAAAATGATATGATAAAATGTTATAAATGATAATTTTCATGTCTATCAAAAATAGGTATAAGTATAGCCTACACTGCCTTGAATAAGTATTCACCCCTGTGAACTTCTCCACAATTTGGAATGTTAACAACCTGGAACTGAATTTTTCTTGCCTCAGATTACATATCAAGAATCTACATAAAATACCAAAAGTTGAGGGAAAAATAAACAGACTTTGTAAAATTATTTACAAATAAAAACTTGAAAGAAGTGATTGCATAAGTATTGATGCCTGTTGCTGTGAAACCCCTAAATTAGTTAATATGCAAACCAGTTACAGTTAGAAGTCACATAATTAGTTGAATAGAGTTGACCTGTGTACAATTTAAGTGTCACACAACCTCAATATAAATATACCTGTTCTTAGAAGAAGCTAAACAAACTGTAGTATATTTATAAATTGTGGATTGGTCAGATTGAAATGATCAGGAATATGGGTCAGAGAGACAACAGGATTTAAATTTGGTAATCTACATTGTGCTTAACCAAAGTATTCACTAGGACATGCTTGATATCAATTTCATCCTTATGTCATGGTAAAAAATATGAGATCAAAAGTATCACACAAGTTTAGGAAATAGCACCCACCCAGAGAGAGAGAGAGAGAGAGAGAGAGAGAGAGAGAGAGAGATAACTGTATAAACAGATAGCTTAAAAGCAATGCACTGACCAACCGGTTGCTGTCCACTCTTTGTGCCCAGAATGGCCGTCATACCGGACACAGAAAATGTGAGAGTGGGTCGGAGAGGGTGCAACTCTATCTCCATCATGATGATTATCTGCACAGTTTGGAGAGAGACTTTGTGAAAGGGGCCAAAAGTCTGAAGGATGCTTGCTATACGACTAGAGACCGAGGGAGAGACTGCATTGCAGTCACCCAGCTTGGTGCGGTCAGATGCCTCAGGGAAGCAGGAGGAGATTCCAAGTACATTAATACCATCTGGAAAGATTTTTCTCCACATCTTAACCTGGTCCAGCTTAGTGGGTGTTGGGTTCACCTTCAGTGGCCTACATAGCTCCACCTTTAACTCAGCTGTGCAAACAATAACAAGAAGAAAATATTAAATACTTTTTTTTTTTTTACACTGGCTCATAGTCAGCAGTAGCATTAATTAATTTAGCCTGTTGCTAAATACACAATTTGCAGAAAGGAAAATAGCAGGGGAAAAACAAGGGGAAATTAATCCCCATTAATTTAACATATATTGGGGGGGGGGGGTGTTTAACTAAGAGAAGAAAGAAAGAAAAGAGACACTTAGCTTAGTCTTTATGTGTACTGTCACTATTGTCCAGAAACCAGTTCATATTTGTGTGTAAGTCAGGGGTTTCCCCAGGTTTTAAAAATGAAAAATTCACGACTGAAACGTGTTTCAGCAAGCTATGCTAGTGAAGTACAAAAGACTGTTCTAGGTTGGAAAATTTATCACATGGGCTAATACAATTGGTCTATTCAGCATTCATGATTATGTAAAGATTATTTATTTAATATTCATTGGCTAAGTGTTATCTAAAGTGCAACTATTGGCTTTGTGTGATGCATAGAAAACATGTTCCCATCATATGACTTCATTGACGGGGTCCATACGAGAGGAAGTTCCCAAAATTAGCTAGGGTCTCTGTGATTATTTGACTGATAAAACTGTTTTTAATCATGCACGTGGACAGTTATCCTCTCTTCGCTCATGGGCTCTTATCTCCTCACAAATTTATTGAAGTTTTTCAGGCTCTGTGCATATGATCTTGCAGTTGTGGAACTTTGCTACAGTTGAGGACTCACTATCCTTGTTCTCGAACGTATTAGACTAGCCATAAGTATTTCAGGCCAACTTCTGAAATTTTTCCATGTCAGAGGCAGTCTAATCTTTGGCCCAACCCACATTTGTATATCACTATACAAAATCACTATTTGGCCAACTGCACATATCCCAGATCACACTTTAGAAATACAGAGACAAGACTGGTTTTGCAAGTGGCTTGTCCAAGAGCCTCCTGCATCCCTCTGAAAATCTGGAGATGGTCAAGCATTGTTAATGTTGAATGAATCCCATTTATGACTGCAGAAGTTGAACCTCCACATGCCTCTGGTTTTTATGGGTTTAATGAGCTCCTGATATACATTTGTATGTCCAGTGGTCGGTCATGCTATCTTTTGCCCATGATTGATACTACTTTGGACAGCATGTTCTTCATGGTTCAGTTTATACAGTACTTTCAACCAAGTCTAAAGACTGGGGATAGCAGGATATGTGACATCTTTGTTTCACCCCAGCAGCTTCATGGTGTATTGTACTATGCAAATATACAATGCTGTTAAGTCTGTAAAGCAGGGGTAAGGAACCTATGGCTGGTGAGCCACATATTGCTCTTTCAGTGATTGCCAACTGACTCAACAGTGGGGGAAAAATAAATAAAAATAATAATAGTAATGAGGGGTGTGTGTGCATGTTTCCCCACCTGGCCCATTGAGGAAGTCTCCAATGGAGAGAGAGAGAAGAGGTGGAGGGATTCCGGTCCTGCTGTCTGCCTCTCCAGCCACAGTCTCTAACCAAAAAACACTATAGTCCAGGGACTCTGGCAGAGATTTTCCTGTGTCTGTGAATAAAAGAGAAATACTGAAATAATTAAATGAAAGGAAAGAGAAAAATAAACTGCAAACCAAATTATTACCCAAAGCAAAAATAATGTGTATTTGCACACTAGTGGTAAAATGCTACATAATGCTAAATGTTTACAGCTTGAGCAGCCATGTTGATTTGACATCACTCCATAAACAGTAATGGAATTGGTAGGTGAGAAGACTACCACTAAGGCTAAGTTCACACTACACGACTTTCGACATCGGCAGATCGCTGTGCTGTTCACACTACACGACTTGCTGTCTTGTAATCGGGAGTCATGAAGTCGTTGTGGTGTTCACACTACGTGATTGCTCGGCGACAGGGGGTGACAATCTGGTGTCCAAACTACATTTTGTCACAAAAACACACGTGAGAAGTGAAATGGACATATGATGTGAAAACACGCACAAAACAGGAGTTGTTAATTTGAAGATGGATGTAAGTAAAAAAAAAATTTGTAAAGACAAGCCTGTTTCACGGAAGGAAAGTTTCATGGGTTTCCCTTCCTCACAGTGACCTAAACCCATGGCTGTAGGTCGTCACTACCAGTGATGACACTTTTCACAACACAGGATTTGGAGTCAATTGACAGCTCCAGATATTTAGCATGTTAAATATCTGTGTGGCGTTACCGATGCCTCTGCGATGTGTTGTTGAGTAGTTCATATAATGATCGACTGCTGATTGGCGAGCAGTGATTGCTCGCAGAGTCGCCTCCGATCAAAGGTTTTTGCCGGTGAGCTCAGCAAGCTCGGGCTTAAAATCGTGTAGCGTGAACTAGGCTTAAGTTGATGCGCTAAAATTTCAAGTTGAGCGGACATTTTCTGTGGCTTTTACCGGTTGTAGGTGAAGAATTGCAAAGTTGCAACTTTGTGCTGAATGCAGGCTCAGAAGCCACAGTCTAGACATAAAGGAGTGAGTGTGTGTGTGTGTGTGTAGCAAATCAAGGTTTATTTTCAAAATGTACAGACTTTCAGCTGTTTGCAATGAACAAATCAAACAAAAGCAATTGAAATAGTTAAAACACAAATAATTTAGTGGTTTCCCTAAATTCAACTTATAATGATTTCTCCAGTTTCAAAATTATTCAACCCCCTGAATAGAATCCCTCAACAGCACAAATATGCAACAGTTGTTACAAGCACACCTGATGCAACTAATCAAGAGCGTCATTAGTTGCACCAGGTGTGCTTGAGCTGGAACACACAAAATACTTGAACTGGCCAGGGCCAGAAAGTATATGAAATACCTGGACGGGGCAGAAAAAGGAAGCTATAAACAACTGGAACCAGATTTCTGAGAAGGCAGGTTGTGAAAAACCCTCAAGTGACTGTAAAGACCTGCAGCAAGACTTGGTGGGACAGGCATTGAGGTTTCAGTGAGCATAGTATGGTGTGTACTAAACACAGAAGGTTTCCATGCCAGAACTCCAAGACTTACACCGCTACTGACCCAAAAGCACAAGAACAGTCGGCTCAAAATCATAACAAGCCACAGAAGTTTCGGTATTCTGTTCTGTGGATCGATAAAACAAAACTTTTCAGCATGATTGATCAGCGGTATGTCTGGAGAAAGAAGAATGAAGAAAGAACACACTGTCCACAGTCAAACATGGTGGTGGGTCGGTGATGCTCTGGGGTTGCTTTGCATGCTCTGGCACTGGAAACCTGCAGCGTGTGGAAGGCAAGATGGATTCATTGAAGTAACAGGAAATTCTACGAGAAAACCTCATGCCGTCTGTGAGGAAGCTGGACGTGGGTGTCATTGGACCTTCCAACAGGACAATGATCCCAAGCATACAGTTCAGACAGTTCAGTTTGGCCCATCAACAGGACATCCATAACTTATTGCTGTCATGGACTAAAGATGATCTGAGTCGAATTTGGTGAAAATCTGACAAACGGTCTGAAAAGAAAAAATATGCGTTTTTCATATCTCATGAGAACTAGGTGGTGCTGATCATGATGGCTATGACATACAATGTGGGGTAATAAGTACTGAACGTGTCAACATTTTTTTCAGTAAATATATTTCCAATGAGGTTATTCACATGAAATTTTCACCTATTCTCATCAGCTATTAACTCATGAAATCCACGCATATGTCACACACAAATCCATACAAAAGTCCATAAATAAGGTTATGTGTAGTAAAGTGAATGACACAGGGAAAAAAGTATTGAAAACAATACCTGAAATTTAATACTTAATGGAGAAGCCTTTGTTTGTAATTACAGCTTCAAGATGCTTCCTGTATGAAGAAATTAATCGGCCGTGGTATTCAGGTGTGATTTTGGCCCATTTTTCTAAACATATTGTCTTTAAATCTTGTTCAATTGGATTAAAGTCAGGTGATTGACTGGCCATTCCAACGCCTTGATCGTTGTCCTGCTGGAAGGTCCACCCATGTCTCATCTTCATCATCCTGTTGGATGGCAGCAGATTCTTCTCAATAATCTCCTGGTAAAGGTCTCCACTCACCGTTCCTTCAATTATTTGAAGTCTGTTAGTACTACGCAATAAAAAAACAGCACCACAACATGATGCTTCCACCTCCAAACCTCACTGTTGGTATAGTGTTTTAAGGGTGATGTTCAGTGCCATTTCTCCTCCAAACATGGTGTGAAATATGAATGCCAAAAAGTTACATTTTGCTCTCGCTTGACCAGACAGCACTCTCCCAGTATTTCATAGGCTTATCCAAATTGGTTGTACAAAACTTTAAATGAGCTTCGACATGCCTTTTCTTTAGTAATGGTGTCTTGTGGGCGAGCATGAGCAGTAGAGTGCATTGCCTATTGTTTTTTCTGTGACGATGGCACCTGCTGCCTCCATGTGTTTCTGGAGCTCTTTCCGACTGGTCCTTGGCTCTTGGGCTTCTCTTTTTACTCCCTGGTCAAAAATCTTGTGAGGAGATCATGTGCGTGGCCGGTTGATGACAGAGTGATGTTGCTTCAACTTGCAGATAATGGCCCCAATTGTGCTTACTGGAGGATTCAGAAGTTTAAAAATATGTCTTTATTTGATTCCATCAATATGTTTCGCAACAATAAGGCTCTGAAGGTCTTGGGAGAGCACTTTTCCACCATGATATGTTTCTTGTGTGACACCTTAGTACCGATAAGCCTTTTTATAGACCATCAATTTACTAACCCAGCTGATATTAATTTGCACAGTTAGGGGGTATAATTACTTAAGGATTTCAACTGGTTCCTTGCCTTGGAGAACTGCTTTTTCTTAGAGTGTTTCTTAGAGTTTTTCCCCTGTGTCATTCCACTTTATTACACATCACTTTATTTATTGACTTTAACGTTGTGAATTCTTTATATTTCCGGATTTCTTGAGTAAATACTGATGTTTGGTGAAAATTTCATGTGAATAGCCTCATTGGAAATATATTTACTGAATTATTTTTGTATGCATTCAATACTTATTTCCCCCACTGTATACTAAGGTTTGTCTGAATATGATAACGCATTACAAAGATATAGCAACACACCCATTTTCACATGAGGAGTTAAAAAAATTAAGGTTTTCAAAACATTTCAAAATGGTGGACAACAAGTTAGGCCGACCATGGCATCATTTATACCATCGTTCTCAGCATGACCCAAGGAATCTATCAACACCATGACAACAGACAAATTTAGTATAAAGCTACTAGCTTTTTTCACGATATTTCATATCTTTCATACGATGCGGTATGCCCCATAGAATCTAAAGAAATTTATGATTTTATGACAAACCGTTCAGAAGTTATAAGCAAAAAATCCTTCTTTCATATCTTGTGAGAACTCGGTGCCACTGTTTGGAAACTGGGCAGGTACTCTCATGTCATGGTGTCTATGACAAGGTTGGTCCGAATACACTAAAACGTATGGTTAAAACATACATTCTAGCCCATACGGTTCAAAAGTCACTAGCATAAACATGAGTGCAAATTTGAGCTGTTGGTGGCAATATAGGGTTTGAAGAAGAAGGCTGACAAAAAATAGGTGCCTATGTATCTGTGGTGCTTGGCCTCTAACTAATACTATGATCCAACCCTGTGAAAAATGTCTGAGTCGAGGGTGTGACACAAAAGGGCAGAGCCCCTGCTGGTTTTCACTTCACATTCTTTGAGATGTTTCTATTGGCCAGTCAATGAGTAGCTGCTGAGTGTCGGAAGCCTGCTTGTAAGAAAGCAAATATCAGGTTTAAGAAAAGAGGCCCATCGCAAACACTCAGAAATAGAGCATCTCCCTACATTGGATGCTAGTAAGCAGAGCTGGGGACTGCGAGATAAGACTCGATAAGACTTTCTCTCATTCTGTGAGTGAAATTTAGTAAGATGTAAGGTAGCCTACCCAGGTAGGCATAGTCAGAGGCAACTCCCTTCAGTGTGAGGTCAAACAGCGAGAGCTCTAGGCGTTGTCTGCGCTGGTGGCAACTGAGGAGGGTTGATGGTTGTGTGAGCTGCAGCAAAAGAAGTGGTTGCAACAGGCCTCCTCCAACACCTCGTCTCCCAGGCTGTCTGACGACAGTAATGCCCAGTGTTTGCCTTCCATGTTCCCTGCTAGGTGAGGACAACCCTTCCAACATGAGAAAACCTGCCCCTGAAGAAGTACTGAGCAGGTCTCCAGCTGTGACCAGCTCAGGCATCTGAGGCGCTATATGTTCTGGATCTGTCTTAGGTGTATTGAGGAATTTCTTGTGTATGTGTTCAGGGGGTTCTGTAGTAGACGCTGAAGGCTGGGTCATTATGTAAGTCATAAGAGTGAGGCTGCCGGCAGTGAGAAAGATGTCAAAAGGGATGAAGGAGAGATTCTTGGTGATGGTAGGCTGGCGGGAGAGGCATGTAAGTTGGCGGTGGCTAGTGGTGTTGTGTTTGTCATAATGAACAAAACGCAGGTGTTCACTGTCACTGCCAAAGCCACTATCCTGACCACACGAGATGCTGCCCATCTTCAAAGTCTCCACATGACTTGCAGCACACACATTTCCATGGTGAAGGTTCTGCCTGTGCTTCTACACACACACACACACACAGTGGAGGAAAAGTAATAACAAATTAGTCAAGTAAGTCCTACACATGGATTAAGGAAATGAATATATAACATTCATCTAAATGTGTTTTGAAGTAACAGGGAAGAGAGGGTACACTGTATTATACATATATGTGACTGTACTGGGACCTGTTACATTACCGCTCTCTCACAACTCCCGCAACTGCCTCACTGGCTTCAGAGTACAAAAGATTATTTCCATTTTCACTAACTACTGTATCTCATAAAGTGAGTACACTCCTCACATTTTTGTAAATATTTGATGATAACTTTTCATGTGACAACCCTGAAGAAATGACACTTTGCTACAATGTAAAGTAGTGAGTGTACAGCTTGTGTAACAGTGTAAATTTGCTGTCCCCTCAAAATAACTCAACACACAGCCATTAATGTATAAACCACTGGCAACTTGCTGCAGAGTTCGTTTACACAAACATCCCCGGCGCGTACAGGGCAGAGCCCCGCCCCACCTCAGAACACATCTCTGTTATGCTAATCCCAGCATACAGACGCTCCAAAGCATATTTGAAGCAGGTGAAAACCTGGCCAGCAGGATCCATCTCTGCTCTTCAGGACTGTTTTGAGCACACTGACTAGGACACGTTCAGAGAGGCTGCAACTGACAGCAACTCCACCAACTTGGAGGAATACACGACATCAGTGACCAGCTACATCAGCAAGTCATCAGCAAGAGATACAAGCAAAATGATATCACGTTGCTTGTATCTCTCATTTGTAAGTCGCTTTGGATAAAAGCGTCTGCTAAATTAATAAATGTAAATGAATAAATGTAAGTGCATTGATGACATCACCGTCTCCAAGACCATCACCATACGCTCCAATCAGAAGCCGTGGATGACTGCAGAGGTGCAAGCACTACTGAGGATCCGAGATTCCACCCCTCCTCCCAACGACCAGGTGCTGTGTCTAACCAAGTCGTAGCATGTTATGTTTACATTTATACCATTTTTAAATTATATTGTTACTCCTTGGCACCTATATCACTACATGTTATATCAGACACTTCCACACTAAAACTGTGTACTGTTCGGCGCTACACTGTCACTTACTGTGCCTATTGTCCTGTTTTAGTAGTTACTTTACTGTCCTGCATTGCTAGCACACGTCTGCATGTACACTTCATGTAGAATGTTTGTAGATCTTATTTAGTTCTGTGTCATCTCATGTGGTTAGTGTGTTGTTTTTATGTAGCACCATGGTCCTTGAGGAACGTTTTTTCGTTTCACTATGTGCTATACCAACTGTATATGGTTGAAATAACAATAAACCCAATTGAACCACTTAAACTTGAACTTAAAATACTATGAACGCTCAGGGATTTCCAATGTTGTGGGGCTTAAACCCCAAAATGAGTACACGGTACATCAAGATAGGAACCATGAACTACATTTACACTGGCAAATTAGTGTGCCTGCAGTCACAGGTTAGAGTAGATTAAACTGTGACTCAATCCATCTATATCTGTGTAACAGTTGATGACAGAATCAGTGTTATAACAATGAAGAAAAACCCACAAACATTAGTGACATCACCAACAACCTCAACAAGGAAGGGGTGACAGTATCACAATCAATCATTCAAAGAAGACTTTGAGAGCAGAAAAACAAACGCCATGGCACAAGATGCAAACCATTCATCAGCAGAATCGGAAGGCCACATTGGAATCCACAAATAAATACAGATAAGAGTCACAAAACTTCTGGAACCAAGATTAACCTCCAACAAAATGATAGAAATTCAATGTGTGGAGAAATAAAGGCCCTGCTCATGAATCAAAACATATGAGCTTATCTGTCAAGCATGGTGGAGGTTGTGCCATGGCATGGACATGAATGGCTGCTTCTGGAATGAGCTCACTAATATTTATTGATGATGTAACTCATGGTTAAAGCAGCAGAATAAATTCAGAAGACCATCTACATTCTGTTCATCAATGTATTGTCTTAGTGCATCCAGTCTAATTATCATGCAGCAAGACAATAACCGAAAACACACTGCTAACACAACAAATGACTTCATCAGGGGGAAACTAGTGCAAGGTATTAGAATGGCTAAGTCTAGACTAGACCTTAACCCAATCACTAGACCACTAGACCTTAACCCAATTGAGCATGCATTTCACTTCTTGGAGAGGAGACAACAACTGAAGGAAGCTGTTTTACAGACCAGGAAAGGCATCAAAAAAGAAAAATGCAACAGTTTGGTGATGTCAGTGGGTCAGTGGCTAGACGTAGGTATTTCAAGCAAGGAATATGCTATTTACTTCAAGTCTGTGCGTTCCAATACATTTTCACACCTAAAAAAAGTGGGTGGTCTACCCCAAATGTGCCATTTATTAAGTTGTTTAACCCATCTAGATATAAATATCAGGAAATGAAGGCTGAAATTATAATCTATTGCCTCATTCATATTTTGATCTCAAACCCAGTCAAAACAAAACAAAAGAACTGGCCTTGCCATTCCAATAGTTATGAAGAGGATTGTACTTATGTTACTGACATAATATAATTACATGTTAAAAGTAGTCATATATGATGAGTTTGGAAAAAAAAAATGCAGGGTGGTCAATGCTTGTGGTCACAGAAAATCCATAATATCCATTGAGGTCATCTGCCCAAAAGGTTTGTGAATCTTACAGTAGGGGATCCTGTTTATAATACTGCATGAAAATTACACCTCTAAGTGACAGACCACAGGTGGGTATTTAGGGCAAAATTAACTGTTTTTGTTTGTTTGAAGGTACTCTATAATTCTGTACTCTTGTTTACCTCTGTGTTTATTTCTGAAGTTCCCAAAATAACCATGTTGGAAAGGGTCAGTTGGTGGATGAGCTGCACCTGAGACAAACTTAGAAACATTTCCAGGACTGATGTGACATTCAACTCCAAACTGTGTCCACACACCACAATGTCCTTGAGAGAGAGAGAGAGAAAGAAAAAAAATGGACGAAAACATATACTAAGAGAGTGAAAACACATTCTGTACCATGGCAGCCCTTGTGACATGCAGAGTTCCACAACCACACCCAGTTTTTTTACAGTCAGCTAACCACTATGGAATTCCTCCCCTCTCTGCTGCCTTGTACAGTGCTGTGAAAAAGTATTTGCACTATCCTGATGAATTCTGTTTTTGTGTATCTCTCATACTAAATTGTTTCAGAAATTAAAACAAAATCTAAAATAAAACAAAGGGCAACCTGAGTAAACACAAAATACATTTTTTAAATGATAATGTTATTTATTGAAGCAAAAAAGTTATCCAACTGGGCCTGTGTGAAAATGTATTTGCCCCTGTAGTTACTAATTCACCTAATTTTCGAAACTGCATTCATAATATGGTTCTGCTGGACTAGATGCAACCTGGCCTGATTACTGCAAACCCTGTTCAATCAAATTAACACTTAAATAGAACTTTATCAACAGCATGAAGTTGGTTAAAAGGTCTTACCCAGTAACACACTATGCCAAAGTTGAAAGAAAATCCAAAAATGATGAGGAAGAAGGTGACTGAAATACATCAGTATGGGAAGTGTTACAAATCTATTTCAAAGGCTTTGGGACTCCAAAGAACCACAGTGAGAGCCAGTATCTCCAAAAGTCCTCCAAGTGCACAGCAACTACTCATCCAGCAAGTCACAAAAGAGCCAAGGTCAACATCAATAGATCTACAGGCCTCTCTTGCATAAATAAAAGTCACTGTTCACGACTCCACTGTCAGAAAGACACTGGGCAGAAATTGTACCCATGGAAGTGTGGCGAGGCAAAAACCACTGCTAACCCAGAAGAAAATTCAGACTCATCTGAATTTTGTGAACACACCTTGATGATACTCAAACCTTTTGGGAAAATGTTATGTGGATTGATGAGTCGAAAGTGGAACTGTTTGGAAGACAGGAGTCCTGTTAAATCTGGCATAAACCAAACAATGAATTCCACAAAAAGAACATCATACCTGTGGTCAAGCATGGTGGTGGAAATGTGATGGTGTGGGGATGCTTTGCTGCTTCAGGGCCTGGGCAACTTGTAATAATTGAGGGAAGCATGAATTTTGCTCTCTAACCAAAACATCCTAAAGGGGAATGTCCGGTCTTCAGTACATAAGTTGAAACTCAAGCACAACTAGATTACATGGCAAAACAATGATCCAAAGACCACCTCTGAATGGCTTAAAAAAAACAAAATGATAAGTTTTAGTGTGGCCAAGTCCTAACTTGAACCAATTGAGATGCTGTGGCAGAACCTTAAATGGGCAGTTCTTGAAAACCTTTTTGCAAAGAAGAGTGGGCCAAAACTCCAGCACAGCACTGTGAAAGACTGATTTCCAGTTATCGGAAGTGTTTGGTTGCCGTTATTGCTGGTAAAGGTGGTACAAACCAAATTTTAAGTTTAAGGGGGCAATTAGTTTTTCCACATGGGTGACAGTTGTTGGATAACACTTTTCTGGCTTAAAATTAAAAAAATA
>JAFFST010049348.1:0-5000 GCA_022414735.1 Noturus placidus
TGTTCCGAAACACTTAAGTGTGACAAACATGCAAAGGAACAGGAAATGAGGAAGGGGGCAAACACTTTTTCACACCACTGTAAATTGCATGCAGGAGTCCTTTTTATTTGTTTGTCTATTTATTTATTTCTTTTCCCTGGAAGCTTCATGCGTGAGCGTGACCTGCCGCCGCTTTAAGTACACAGTGTATACATGACCAGAGAATATTTCATCTCTTGCTGGACTCGTTTACTCCAGACTCTCCAGCGCTCGCACGACTGCGTTTTTTTGGAAATGGGGAGTATTTTTAGCGAAGCCACCCACCTCAAGGAACCACACACATGTGGATTAACAGTGGCTGAGCTCAAATGTATTTCCATCTCAGCCGTCATGCCTGTGCATATATATTAGCCCCTTCTTCCTCCACGACACTCTTTAAAAAAGAAATTAATGTTGAATATTTTTCACACAATCTTTCATTTGCTTTGCGCCTTCACACCACATTCCTAATCATCCTCCGAGGGTTACCATAATTAATATTCATTATAGTAGCAGCACCGTGCCTGTGCACCAGGAGTGTGTTTTCTTTAACTAATGTATTCTGGTTACTATACCTCCCAGTGTCTCATTGTAAAAGTGGACGGTTGGTCCCGCACTGCTCATGACTTGGCTACTGTTTCCTCACTACTGTGTTTTTATTTATTTTTTGGCTTACTAGAAAAAGGCAGTCCAACCCAATTCCCCCGTTGCAACCTGAGATCATTTGTCAAATGCCAAGCGTTTACTCACTTGTGCTTTCGCCTTGTGATTCACACAGCCCGTGTGTCATACCCCGTTTGATTTGCGTTACTACTCCTCCATACGATTGGAAACACAAAGCATTTAAGCGCCGAGTCGTTTGCATGATGATCCTGAACGTTTGATCCCAGATGCAGAATGCAGGTTGCAGCAAATCAATCTGAACTCTTAGAGGAGACGGGGGAGGGGAAGCAAAAAAAAAAATTGGTTCAGCAGAGCGTGCCAAATTGACGGGAAGGAGTTTGAGACGTTTTTTTTTTTTATTTATTATTAGTTACCGGATTTGAGCAAAATTTATAGAGTTTACTAAGAAAACAGGCGAAGAATGGATGCTCTGAGTCGAAGCTGGGCTTTCAAGGCAATCCAGAGATTGTCAGTAGACACTCTTCCCTGTAGAGTAGTAATTCACTCCTCAACGTTTTTGCCTTAGGTGAACTGAGTTCTGTTAAAGCGATGAAAAAGTCATTAGAACCACTTTGAAAACTTCACATCTCTCTGGGTTTCATTCTTTCAGCTCTGAACTGGTGCCTCGATGACGAACACGTGATCTTCTCAAATCCCAACATGTTGCTCCATTCTTTAATGCAATATAATGTCGTCGTCGTCGTCATCATCATCATCATCATCAGTCGGTAGAGCGGGTTGTCCACTAATCCACTAATCGTAGGGTTGGTGGTTGGAATCCCGGCTCGGGTGATCCCATGCCGAAGTGTCCTTGGGCAAGACACTGAACCCTAAGTTGCCCCCGATGGCAAGCTAGCACCTTGCATGCAGCTCTGCTACCATTGGTGTGTGAGTGTGTGTGTGAATGTGTGAATGAGACACAGTGTAAAGCGCTTTGGATAATATATAAGTGCGCCATTTACCGTTTATTATACCTTGTGAAGTCTTTCCAAAATGGTTATCATAGAAACGTTTGAGTGTAGACTGGAGGCCAAACTGCCCCGAGTTTCTCATTTAACTCTACCTGTGCGGATATTTTACTTCCATACTGAACTGGCGGCCATTTTTCTACCCAGCCACTGGCATTTCATCGTCCCAGCGTCATCATCTGAGGCCCAGACTCCGTTTCATCCGCCGCCGTCTTGTTCTGCAATAAATCAAGATCAATCTTGGTCTACGTGTATTTCTGGAGATGGTAAAGCGTAACCAAGATTCGTTCCCAGGTGATAAAGAACATAAATGCGATCGCTATCAAAGCAGAGTGCGTGCTAATTGTTTCCCTCGTGTCCCTGAGGCACAGGCCCAAGAACAGGAACAAATGAAACATGTTTCTACTCGCACACCGTTTTGATTTATTAGCAGTAGGTGCAAGGGATTGGAAAGTCCAGTTCTCCATATGGTTTGGGAGATAGCAGAAACGATACATCCTATAGATACGACGAGCGACTAGGCTGTGTTCCATTAACATCGCGCACGGTGAACTCCGTTAACTCTGGACTGAACTCTTTCGCTCTGAGCCGCCAGATGTTTCCAATCAGTGCAGCGTAACTGAAGCTGTGTCAGCCGGTGTCATGTTCAAAGGCCCCTGCAGCACGCGTAGTGCCTTGTTTTTTTCCAGCCTTCCTCCATAAACAGTTCAACAAACACACACGCCGGGTCTGCGGCTGTGGGAAAGAGCCGATCACCGGCCGGTGGATAAACCATGAAGAGAAGCGCTCTTTATTTATTTATTTATTTATTTATTTAATCCCCCCCCTCCTCCCCCCGCCCCGGTGTGTTGTAACAAGAGTACTGGTGTGTTTTTCTTTTTCCTGCCAGCCTTATCGGCTCCTGTGGCTCTCCATCCATTTATCAAGCTTATCTCATCTTCCCAGTGATGACGTATTACTCAGAGTAGAGCACTATCATTGTTCAATACTCCATCGTGTTGTCTAACGAGAACGTCCTCAACCAGCTTAATTGTGATGTCCTGCACCAGCTGAGCTCGTCGATGACGTGAGTGCAAGCGTTTGTGGATCCTGACGCTTGCTCACGGATTTGATTGGATTCCGAGAGTGCTGATATTTAGTATAACCGCACGGCATGTATCACTCCGCTTGTCTGTGTTCCATTTGAGACGATATTACCTTTCTAAAATTCATACACTAGACTCAACCTTTTGTGAGCTTTGGACCCCTCACATATTTCGAAGAATCCACAAGGACCCGCTTCACTCCACAACAATTATAGGCTATATATTATACAGTCATTTCTATATATGTTGCTTTATTTTATCCATCCGTCCATCCTCTACCGCTTACTCCTTTATCAGGGTCACGGGGAACCTGGAGTCTATCCCAGGGAGCATGGGGCACAAGGCGGGGTACACCCTGGACAGAGTGCCAGTCCATCACAGGGCACAATCACATACGCGGACACTTTTTAGACACGCCCATCAGTCTAACATGCATGTGTTTGGACTGTGGGAGGAAACCGGAGTACCCGGAGGAAACCCCCGACACACGGGGAGAACATGCAAACTCCGCCCACACATGGCCCGGGCGGGACTCGAATTTTAACATTAACATTGAATCAAAACATTTCAAGATTTTTTAAATTTTTTTCCGAACGATCGTCGGCTCAGCTGGCGCGATATTTGCGAATAGCCAAATGGATTCATTTTAATGAATTCATCTCATTTGAATATGTTTTGATACATTTAACAAAACTTATACACATAATATTATTTTATCATTTTAAAAACTTTCCTAGGACCCCCTGCAATTACACCACTGACCACTAGGGATCCGCGGTTGAGAATCACTGCACTAGACGGTAGAGTATACAGTGCGTAGTGTAAGTGTACAGTACGTCATTTGTGACACGACTTTAGTATTTACTCCCCGAAGTGTGTTTTCGGAACAGAAGTAATGTCATAAGTAAACGCACCGCGCACAGACCGACTGATCCTTAACGACATTCGTTGACGACGATTTTCATAATCAATTATTAGCGATTAGCGATTTTATTGATTGCAGCTCTACACTGAAGTCTAGTAAGGTTGGTTACTACACCAACTACAGGCTGTCAGTCAGTCTTAGAGTTACCATGGCAACACGAAACACTCTAGCCTAGCGGTGGCTTCTTTGGGAATTATTTCCACAAGCAGCCGTGCTGATATTCAGTATAACGGCGATCTTGACCCTGCGATATTGGTTAAATATAAAGTGCTGACACTGGAGGCTCCTTCCATCAATGTCAAATAAGCAGAAATAAACTTCACCATAAATACCAAAATGGTGGTGAATCCAAGCTTTTCTTGTAGCTTGTATTAGGAATGATCCTAGTGCTATCTGCTATTGTTGACTGCCGGATGTTCAAGTTTCTTCTTCTTCTTCTTCTCCTTCTTCTTCTTCTTAATATTATTATTATTATTATTATTACCGCATGGTGGGTGTTTAAAACATATACAGGTCTGCATTCATCCATAAAAATTCTGAGCTTACTTAAGGGGTTCTGCTTGGAACTAGAACAACAGAACGTTTCCCAAGAACGCCAAACTGAAAGGGTTTAGATTTACATTGACCTTTTTTTTAAAATAAATAAATGAGTGTACGGCTGTACTACAATATAAAATGAAAACACTAATGGAATCCCCACACTTGTCTCGCACCTCCAGGATTGGGCGTGTGAATCCCGCCTTCGCCCTGTGTGTTTGCACGTTCTCCCCGTGCTTCAAGGGTTTCCTCCATGTACTCCGGTTTCCTCCTCCATTCCAAAGACATGTGCCGTAGGCCGGTAGGCATTTCCATCCCTGGGATAGGCTCCACGCTCCCCGGCGACCCTGTGTAGCATCGGCGGTGTAGAAAATGGATGGATGGAATTATAGGGATGGAGTGATGTGATTTTATATGGAATTCTTTTTTCAATAAGTACACAAAGAAACCAAAAACAGCCTATATGAAATACTTTAATCTGCCATATATGGGTAAAAGTGATGTAAATATAACAATAGGACTCTCCACAGAACTCGATGGCCCTATTTGTGGCCTGGATAGAACATACTTTGGCAAACATATTGCCTTTCCCTCATTTACCCTTTTGAATAAATGAACGTTGGAGTAATGTAAACTCATAAGTAGATTTTGATTGGCTCTGCATTCGGACGTTTAAACATCATCTCTAGTGTTGATAGCCGAGGTGTTTGTGAGGTGATGCTGAACATGCGCCGGTGGGAAGATGACATCCTGAACGTGAGCGAGAGAATGCAGTTACTCAGGCCAGCTGTGGTTGTTTTCACT
>JAFFST010049348.1:10000-22575 GCA_022414735.1 Noturus placidus
GGCCAGTACAAGAGGACATTCTTCAAGTTAACGCTCCAAAAGGAATGGCTGCAGAGGGAGTATTCAATACTGCAAAGGCTCTTTTAGACTCTCGATATCAAGGCTCACACCCTGCTAGTGAGTGTGTGTCAACATTCTCTCAGGTCCCGAAGTCTCCATTACACCCTCTAACTCTGTATACTTATATACTATTGGGTACTGTTACATGTCAAGCACGATGAAGCTGTATTGGCCAGTAGCACAGGTCCCATGCTTATTCAATTTTAAAAGAAGGTAAAAGCAATAAAATAGGCTGGACGTGTACACTGGACCTGCGGTTTTTGTTCCTCTTGGCGAGAAGAACAAGGTGTTGACTTTTTAAGTGAGAATAATTTACATAAATGTGTGTCCACTGTGCAGTTAGGATCTAGGCCTGTGGCAAATGTGGAAATCTTCTTAATTATTCCCGACGTAACCTTAGCAAATCCTTCAGAACTGTAACACGCTGTTTATGGAACGTTCTTTTCTATTGTTTGGAAGGCAGCAGAGATGAACGTGAAGTATCTGATTCTCAAGCTAATCGTTTCATATTTTGTCCTTATAGGTTTTGTAAGAAGCAGCTAAAATGAAGAAAGTGCCAGCCGGAGTTGGAAGCACAGTAATGGACCAAATCCATCAACACAGGACATGGGATAGCAGGCTGCTCGTGCTCCTCTGTGTGGCTCTTCAGTTCTTCACGGCTCACTCCTCTATGATACCTGGTACACTGGAGCTCCAGCTAGATGAAGAGCAACCAGCAGGTACTGTCGTTGGAGACATTAGTGCTGGCCTGCCCCCAGGTGTTACAGCGTCTCTTTATTTCATCTCAGATCATGAGGGAACAGGTGTTGGGACGGACCTGGACATTGACGAGAGCACGGGTATCATAAGGACAGCAAAGGTCTTGGACCGGGAAATACGGGACCACTACAAATTCATAGCGGTTACCATGACCGCTGAGACAGTGGAGGTGACCATTTTAGTCAATGACATCAACGACCATGCTCCAGTATTCCCCAGAAAACGGGCCTCTTTTAAAATCCCGGAACAGACCACCATAGGTACTAAATTCCCCCTGGAACCTGCCTTGGATGCAGACAAGGACCAGCTAACAACTCAAGGTTACATTATAACAGATGGAAATGTGGGCCGGGCGTTTCTTCTTGAAACAAGAAGAGGCTCCAATCAAGTACTTTATCTGGATTTGGTCGTTAATGCCATTTTAGACAGGGAGAAAAGGTCATCCTATACTCTCGTCTTGGAGGCCTTTGATGGCGGATCTCCTAAGAAGACTGACCGGATGGTCCTGGACGTGACCGTGCAGGACATCAATGACAATGCCCCGGTGTTTAACCAGAGCAGGTATCATGCCATGATCTCTGAAAACCTGCAGCCAGGCAACAACATACTGCAAGTGTTTGCTTCGGATGCTGACGAGGGTGACAATGGCCTGGTGCTTTATGAGATTAACAGGAGACAGAGTGACCCCGATCGCTACTTTGTGATTAACTCCCAGACTGGGATAATAACTCTGAATAAGCCTTTGGATTACGAGATGAGGAAGGTTCATGAGCTGGTCGTTCAGGCAAGGGACAATGCTACACAATCTGAGGTTACCAATGCCTTTGTGACCATACATGTGCGGGACTATAATGACAACCAGCCCACCATGACCATCATCTTCCTTAGCGAAGATGGCTCACCACGCATATCTGAAGGTGCACAACCTGGCCAGTATGTAGCGCGGATCTCTGTCACAGACCCCGATTATGGGGAGTACTCCAATGTCAATGTGTCTTTAGAGGGTGGAGATGGAAAATTTGCTCTCACCACTAAAGATAATATCATCTACCTCATATGTGTAGATGAGATCCTCGATCGTGAAGAACGGGACCGCTATGAACTGAGGGTCATGGCCACAGACTCTGGAACCCCTCCTTTACGAGCCGAGTCTTCGTTTACCATCCAGGTTACAGATATCAACGACAACACACCTTTATTTGTCCAACAAGAATACACCCAGGTCATCCCAGAAGTCATCTTTCCAGGGAGCTTTGTGCTACAGGTCACAGCACGAGACAAAGACCAGGGCCCTAATGGAGATGTACAGTATAGTATCCTGCAGAATCTTGAGACTCATTCCGACTGGTTCAGCATTGATGCCGTCACTGGTATCATCACTACGCTCACTCAGCTGGATTATGAGACAGACCCTACTCCTAGTTTGATCGTCGTTGCCACGGACAGGGGTAGACCTCCTCTGTCCTCCACTGCTGTAGTCAAAGTCATCCTTCAGGATATTAATGACAATGAACCTGTTTTTGGAAGCAAGTTCTTCAACGCATCCCTTAAGGAGAACACTGCAGCAGGGACATGCTTCTTGGAGGTAGGACTACTACTTCTTTATTTGCACTGGCCCGCTCATCCATCCACCTATCTATCTGTCTATCCGTCCGTCTGTCTGTAAAATCCAGTTTGTCATTTGCATTTAATACCGCTAACCCTTCTTGAAAATACTGTAAATCTGAACAGATGTTTTTGAAACTTGACTTAAAGACTCCAGCTGAAAGGGATTTGGACATTTGGGACAGTTTAGTGAAAAGCTGTGTTTAAATTGGAGTCCTTGTGTTATTAGTTACCTGCTGTCCTCTGGCTGAAAGGGTTTTTGCTCTTTATTGGCTGTCCTCATCTTCACCTCACAAAGGTTTCCAGGGTACTGAAGATGGTATGGCAGAGCTTATTTTAAAAGCAGCGGGCTCTGCCTCTAAATCAGACACAGTCAAGATTTTAACAGCACTTACAGTTTGTTCCAATCTCGAGCTGCTTTGTATGATGAATGGGCTTTAATTTTGACTAAATAACCTTCTGTCTGACTATGAAATGAAAGAAAAGGGCTTGAGTGGGCTGGCTGTGATTTCATCTCATTTGTGCCCATTGTGTTTCTAAAGTCTTCTGTTTCGGAGTGACCAGTGGAGTAGCGTTAAACCGAAGACCTCCTGATCTTATCATCACTTAGTAATCCAAATCACACTTCGGTTTAGTGTAACGTGAGTTTAAACTGACAGAGGGGCCAGCAGATGGGAAGACGGCAGGACGTGGGCTCTAAAATGAATGACTTATTGGCTATAAAATGGGTGGGGGGGGGGTAATTTGTGAAGAGTGTGTAGATAGATAGATAGATAGATACTAACTATAGATAGATACTATAGATAGATAGATACTGTAGATAGATAGATAGATAGATAGATAGATAGATACTGTAGATAGATAGATACTGTAGATAGATAGATACTGTAGATAGATAGATACTGTAGATAGATAGATAGATAGATAGATACTATAGATAGATAGATAGATACTGTAGATAGGTAGATAGATAGATAGATAGATACTATAGATAGATAGATAGATAGATACTGTAGATAGATAGATAGATAGATAGGTAGATAGATACTATAGATGGGTAGATAGATACTATAGATAGATAGATAGATACTATAGATAGATAGATAGATACTATAGATAGATAGATAGATAGATAGATACTGTAGATAGATAGATAGATAGATAGATAGATACTGTAGATAGATAGATAGATACATACTGTAGATAGGTAGATAGATAGATAGATAGATACTATAGATAGATACTATAGATAGATAGATACTATAGATAGATGGATAGATACTGTAGATAGGTAGATAGATAGATAGATAGATACTGATAGATAGATAGATAGATAGATACTGTAGATAGATAGATAGATACTGTAGATAGATAGATAGATAGATACGATAGATAGATAGATACTATAGATAGGTAGATAGATACTATAGATAGGTAGATAGATACTATAGATAGGTAGATAGATACTATAGATAGATAGATAGATAGATACTATAGATAGATAGATAGATAGATACTATAGATAGATAGATAGATAGATAGATACTGTAGATAGATAGATAGATAGATAGATACTGTAGATAGATATAGATAGATAGATAGATACTGTAGATAGATAGATAGATAGATAGATAGATACTATAGATAGATACTATAGATAGATAGATACTATAGATAGATAGATAGATACTGTAGATAGGTAGATAGATAGATACTATAGATAGATAGATAGATACTGTAGATAGGTAGATAGATACTATAGATAGATAGATACTATAGATAGATAGATACTATAGATAGATAGATACTGTAGATAGGTAGATAGATAGATAGATACTGTAGATAGGTAGATAGATAGATAGATACTATAGATAGATACTATAGATAGATAGATACTATAGATAGATAGATAGATAGATAGATAGATAGATACTAGATAGATAGATACTGTAGATAGGTAGATAGATAGATAGATACTATAGATAGATAGATACTATAGATAGATAGATAGATAGATAGATAGATACTATAGATAGATAGATACTGTAGATAGGTAGATAGATAGATACTATAGATAGATAGATAGATACTATAGATAGATAGATAGATACTGTAGATAGGTAGATAGATAGATAGATAGATAGATAGATAGATAGATACATAGATAGATAGATAGATAGATACATACTATAGATAGATACTGTAGATAGGTAGATAGATAGATAGATACTATAGACAGATACTATAGATAGATGGATAGATACTGTAGATAGGTCTATAGATAGATGGATAGATACTGTAGATAGGTAGATAGATAGATAGATAGATAGATAGATAGATAGATAGATACTATAGATAGATAGATAGATAGATACTATAGATAGATAGATAGATAGATACTATAGATAGATAGATAGATACTATAGATAGATAGATAGATAGATAGATACTATAGATAGATAGATAGATACTATAGATAGATAGATAGATAGATACTATAGATAGATAGATAGATACTGTAGATAGGTAGATAGATAGATACTATAGATAGATACTATAGATAGATACTATAGATAGATAGATAGATAGATAGATAGATAGATAGATAGATAGATAGATACTGTAGATAGGTAGATAGATAGATAGATACTGTAGATAGGTAGATAGATACTTACTTACCTACTTACTTACTTACCTACTTACTTACTTTCCTTCTTTCTTTCTTTCTTTCTTTCTTTCTTTCTTTCTTTCTTGATCCCCCAGGGGGAAATTCAAGATCAGGACACACATGAAGTTAGACAGACCGGTGTGTTTTGTCCCGTCTTGAACAGTTATGCTTCTTCTTTCTCATAATTTGCATTTATTTATATATATATATATATATATATATATATATATATATATATAGTGCATTGAAATAAACGTCACAAGAAAACCTACACCAGCTTACCCAACCCCTTCCCTTATCTATTCACAACTTTTCTGACAAATTGAGTCATACAGATTCCTATGAATTAGCAATGGTGAGACCATGTTGCTTGGGTTAGCATACTCAGTATGCTTGCCAAGGCCAGGGTCCAAAGCAAGCTGTCTCTCACGCTCTGCCATAACTGGATGCAGTTGATGGGAGCTGGTTTACAGCTCAAAAGCAGTCGGGAGCAAGATGATACACAGACGGTGCAAATCGCTGCCAAATCCACATCCAAGCATTGCCGCAATGCTCTTGATGAGTGCCTTGTCTCCTTAACAGAGCATTGTAGAAGCCCTTCCCACCACCTTTATGCAGATCTGCAGTCCAAATGGAATCAGAATAAGCGTACTGTGATTGAAAAGTGAATGATTTTATTTCGTCCTCAGTGTCTCTGACATTCAGTCGCAAGACTGTAATAAGTGTATTTAAACGATATATTTTACTCTCAATGAACATTGTGTGATTGCATTATTAACTTCACTGACCCATAAAGCTCCTAACGTTGTCATAGCCAACAAAATATTCCACAAAATTGAAGTCCTATAATTTTTTTTTGGGACATTCGCTGATCATTTTAAATAAAGCACCGCATACGCATTAAAACTCTCTCCGTCAGTTGGATGAATATGTTGTACACGGGAAATGACCAAGACAGATGTACATTTACATTTATTCATTTAGCAGACACTTTTATCCAAAGCGACTTTCAAATGAGACACACTCACACACCAATGGTAGCAGAGCTGCATGCAAGGTGCTAGCTTGCCATCGGGGGCAACTTAGGGTTCAGTGTCTTGCCCAAGGACACTTCGGCATGGGATCACCCGGGCCGGGATTCGAACCACCAACCCTACGATTAGTGGACAACCCGCTCTACCGACTGAGCTACAGCCACCCATGCAGACCAAGCTGCTGTTGTGCATCTTGTGCTAGAACACTTTACCATCGACAATTAACTGTGCCCTCCAACTGTGGCCTTGTCCTTGTCCAGTGATAAGAGGTTTTCATCCTGACCATGTGAAACGGCCGCATAATTGGTACATTTAGTTAGGACTCCTTTTTCTTAACAAATTGAATAAAGAGGACCATGAACGAGATGGAGTGTGGTTGCACTGCAGGTTTCTGCTTCACAGTGAGCCAAGAAGGGCCTTTGTCCCATTCAGATTGATTGAGTACCCTACACAATTGCCTGTTAGAACGGGCTTGTTAGTGGTACACTTTATTTCCTTACCCCTTTACATTGCTTTATGCTTGAGACACTCACCATTTACACTTGTCTGTGTCTGGTACCTTGATGGAATCTTGATAACAGTTCCCACATGGTAGGCTTCATCGTAGTTGTGCTGGTGGAATAAAGCTGGATGGGGGGGCGAAGGAGGTACAATTACCCCAGTGTATGCATGGCTGATTGTAGATTATGGTGGCTCCAGTGGAAAAATGAGAGGACAGCTGAAGTGTGGAAATGAACGATGACAAGTTCCTGCCCCGAGATGGAAGTGACCAGGATTTGACAGGCCTTCATCTTTTATCTTTGGGTCTCCTGAGCTGTTATCTGATCACACTTCATAAATCATTAGGATGGTGTGAGAACAAATCTTTAGTGTTACGTTTCTTCAGACAGCACTTATCCGTTTCCAAGGGGCCCCATCGCTACCTGAGAAGATACTGGATGATTGTAAGCCAACGTGAAATATTGGCATGGTCATTATGAAGAGGGAAATTTTCAGTTTTCCATGTAGCCTTGGAGATGTTTCCTTGTCTGCCTCAATAAACCTGTGGTGCATGAACCTCTGTTTGTTCAGTCCTTGAAAAGAAATCACTAATATCACATTTCATTTCGCTTTGACAGCCGCAGTGATTGGGCAATGGACTCAAAGTGCTCTCTTGGTGGGAGAATATAATACATCTATGAACCTTATTGGCAATCCTTTGTTTATCCTTGTTCAGGACAATTTCGAGTATACTCGATCGTTCATATCCCTGCAGGTGATGTGCTTGCAAGCGCTAAAGTGGCGCTAAACTCCGCTAGCACCTCTTCTTCTTCTTCTAAAAAAAAAGCAGCTATAGTGTGGGAAAGCTAAGAGGAGAGAGAAAAACTCGTGAAGACCTCTCAGACCGGCTGTGTTTGGACATAAATAGGCAAAATAATTGCTCAGGCGGTAATAAAATAGAATTCTAACGCCTTTCGGTCGTTTGTTTTAGTCCTACACAACCATCCATCCATCCATCTTCAACCGCTTACTCCTTTTCAGGGTCACGGGGAACCTGGAGTCTATCCCAGGAGGCATCGGGCACAAGGCGGGGTTACACCCTGGACAGAGTGTCAGTCCATCACAGGGCACAAACACATACACACACATTCATACACTACGGACACTTTAGACACACCCATCAGACTACCATGCATGTGTTTGGACTGGGGGAGGAAACCGGAGTACCCGGAGGAAACCCCCGACACACGGGGAGAACATGCAAACTCCGCCCACACATGGCCCTGGCGGGACTCGAACCCCTTACCCTGGACGTGCTAACCACTAAGCGACCGTCCTACACAACCCTGTATATCAATTTTCAAAGACAAAATGTCTTCGTGGGTCTTATTAAAAGTCTTATTTCCCAGAGCGCCGAAATGCATTATGTGGCTTTTTGAGTGTAGCCTCTATGGTAATGATTTACTCTAGTGTGCAGTTAAAAACATTTGTGTTCTAATGCACATTCAGAACAGCGCTAGGCTGTTAGCGTCAACGTCCTAGATCTGTCTTTCCTTAAACTCCAAAGCAGCATGCTCTTTGGGAGGCCTTTTATAAAACTGGAATTTCTCTTCAGACCTCAAACCTTTTATAAGCCCACATTCTCATAAGCTAGCAAATGATCCCGCAGACATGGGAATATCTTTTCGGAAACTGTAAATGAACGCTCATTCCATTCGCGTTGTATAGACGTGTTTCAAACCAGGAATTTATTTTGTGGTTTTGATGAGGTGTGAAATATGTGTATGAAAATATGAATTGTTACCCAGGCTATATTGTTGGTACCTTTTTCAAAAGTTAACGCGTTTGGTACTTTTTACACGAGCAGATCCTTAATGTCATAAAACGCTTTGATTGATGCATCCTGGGAGTTTTTCCTCTAATGCCAGGTTGTCGTTGAAGTCTCAGCTATGTTATCAGGTAGCGGAAGACCTCAGCAGGCTTCCCATGTGGACAGGTCAGGAATGCAGTGGACGTCTGTATGCCTCATTAAGCAGCAAACACACTACCATATGGCTGTTTGTTTATGGTCAGGTGTCCATTCCTTTCTTCAGTCATCGAACGCTCTTCTCCTCTGTGAGCAAACTGGCATTGTCTTGATATGAAATGACTCGGTCACACTCCTTTAGCATTGACAAAAGGCGAGCTTTTTTTCTTGATAATATTTTTCTTTTTGTGTTTAATGCCAGGCAATTCTGCATAGTGACAAATGTCTGCATTCGCACCTCTTTCCACAGCAGCTCAGATAAATTGAGCTTGGAGGTGGTTTATGATGAATTCTTCTGGGATAGGAAGTGGGGAATTTAAAAAAGAAAAAAAAAAGGTTACCCAGACAGTCGAACATTGGCTCTTTTATGCTTCGGGATAAAAATGAGACCTTGTGAATTATAAGGTTCTACATAGCAAAGTTCTAGCTTTGATTTCCAGTCGGTTTCATCACTTTTGGGGCGGCTGTGGATCAGGTGATGTCCACTAATCGTAGGGTTGGCGGTTCGATTCCCGGCCCACGTGGCGAAGTGTCCTTGGGCAAGACACTGAACCCCAAGTTACCCCCGATGGCAAGTTAGCGCCTTGCATGTCAGCTCTGCTACCATTGGTGTGTGTGTGTGTGTGTGAATGGGTGAATGACACACAGTGTAAAGCGCTTTGGATAAAAGCGCTATATAAGTGCGCCATTTACCATTTTTTCCAGTTTTATGGGTTTTGTCGAGGGGGAACATCTCTTTTTTGCTCTAAAGACTGATATCAGATACATGGATGTTTCTTTATTACTGCATGACGATTAAAAATTCCACTTTTTGGAACAAGATATAAGTTGGGATGTTCTAAACTGTATGATTACAAAGCATCCCGGGACGAGATAACTGACGGATCGTCCCATGTTGCTAAGGAATAGAAAAGGAATACGATGTAATAATGAAGGTCAGCTGCAGGGATATGTAGAGGTTTTGCTTCTTTTGAAACAAAAGAACACAACTCTCCAGGAAAGGGCTCCATAGAGTCTTCACTTTTGGAAACGATGCCCCGGTTAATATTAAGAGCGTTCTGAAATAGCTCAAATGACTACTTTAGGTTAGTGCTATTTTACCGAAAACATGTAATCGAGGTGACCACCAGCTCTTACTCATTATAAGTGCTGAAAAACAGAAACAGTATAGCTACATCAAGGGCAGACTGCTGTCTTCTGCCCCTATGAGCCCTTATTACTTATTAAGGCAGGTTGGTTTTAGGGTCTCTTATTTTTGCCTTCATGTTCCCCTCAGCTCTGTGGTTAAAGCACACTGTTTACACAGAGCAGGCAAATTGCAGGAAATGAGACGTACAGCTTAATGTGTTAGCAAATATAATGCTTCCTCAGGCACTTATAGTGAAGGCAAGTGGTGGCATTGAAGTTGGCCTTAACATCGACCCACATATGGGCAGTTGGGGATGTCCAGGTCAGAGCCTGTATGCTTACAATCCATACCGGATGTTCATCTCAGTCGTTTCATTCAGAAGCTTCTGTCAGCTCTAACATTCAATCATCGAGGTGCGAGTGAAACACTAGCGGGTACAGTACGCAGTATTGACATATTTAGGACTCTAGAGAGTAGTTAGACAACACAATGGGAAGAGGGAGAGGAAAGACTTATGCACAGTCAGTGGTGTTGACGTTCGGAACTTTTGAAGAGCAGCTCTTCTTAAGCATTCTTAGCTTTCGACAGAGGTTTTACTTGGAACCATGTCAATTAAGGGAAATATTGTCGTACATTTAAGATTTGCAGACAAATTGAAAGATTCGTAAGGGTTCGAGGAAGTGTACGAAAACACAACCGACCGGAAGCAAGCCGAAGTTAATCATAAAAGTAAGTAGCATGGTATGGAAAAAGTAGTTCCCAGGAATATTAGGTGCAAGGCGAGAATACACCACGGATGGGATAACGATCCGTTATGATCCATGCATTCACACCCTGGGGGTGTTGCAAGTTACTGTTGGCAGTCGGTCTACTGATATGCTTTTGAGAGATGTGAGGATACCAGAGAACCAGAAGGACACCCACGTGGGCGAGGGGAGAACATTTTGAATATGTGCGACAGTATCCGGAGCTCAGGATTGAACCAGGCACCCTGGGGCAGTGACGTCGCAACTCAACCTCCTGCCCTACTATGGTTTCCTTAAAAGGTGCTTACAAGGCAATGAGAGAAACACACCTACATTTTCATTTACATTTATTCATTTAGCAGACGCTTTTATCCAAAGCGACTTACAAATGAGACACTCTCACACACCAATGGTAGCAGAGCTGCATGCAAGGTGCTAGCTTGCCATCGGGGGCAACTTAGGGTTCAGTGTCTTGCCCAAGGACACTTCGGCATGGGATCACCCGGGCCGGGATTCCAACCACCAACCCTACGATTAGTGGATTAGTGGACAACCCGCTCTACCGACTGAGCCACAGCCGCCCTGCACACCAGTACATAAAGAGCGCACATCTGAATTGGGATTATGAATTGATGCGCAGGGTTAAAAGCGTGACAATGGGAATATGATAACTTGCTCCACCAATGTGAAACCATGAGTGAGACGTCTGGTTGTATTACTCTGTAGAGGTATCACCAAACGCCATTGCGATCATGATGACCCTGACATGTGCCTCAATATGCATGACATTCACCAGGTTACCTTATATACTCGCATCTGTTAATAAACAGTCATCGACAGCATGATTAGAAAGGCTGGCATGAAACATATGTCCTGAAAGCTGATTTCTGATGGGTGCACTGGTGGTGCGGTACGTAACGCCTAACAACTCCACGGTCTGTGGTTCAATCCTGAGCTCAGGTTACTGTTTATGCAAGGTTTTGCGAGTTCTCCCCGTGTCCTCTCGGGAGTCTGGTTTCCTTCCACATGCTTTTAGGCGGATCAGTTAGTCTAAGTTGCCCCTAGGTGTGCATAAATGTGTCTCTGTTTGTGTGTGTGCACTGCCATGTGATGGACTGCTGTCCCTTCTACTTCATGTGTACGTGGATCCTCCAGAACCCTGACCAAGCAGTTCCTGATGATGAGTGAATGAATGCTTGTTCTGATTGGAATTATTTGATGTACCGCCTGCAGCGACTGTAACTGTTCAGGATGCCTCAGTTATGTTTCTTTCACACTCTCAATGGGGCAGCCATTTTATAATTTGATATCTTGCCTCTGGGCATTAAGAACTAGCCAACTAACAAGCTCTCGTTGAGAGGTTGCGTTCTTTCATCTGGTGCTCAGTAACAGTGAAAGTCTCATTGATATGCACAATGAAGGTATTCTGTTCTCATAACACATCTCTAATACTGAACATTTGAGAGTCGCAAACGCTTGGGCTGCATTCCAGACTGCATGCGTCGTACTTGGAGAGACTGCAATTGCGAACGTCTCCCATCGCCGAACGTCAACAAAATAGACTTCAAGTTAAAACGATGGAATGAATTGACGTTTATATTTACAAGTTGCTTGTAAGGTCATACGTGCACTTTTTGTCGCCCATCAGGGACAAATGAATATATTTAAAACTTATATCGTGAATTTATTGAGATACTTCTTGTGTAAAGCTGCTTTGTGACAATGTCCATCGTTAAAAAAGCAAATAAAATCCAGTAGAATTTTTAGAACTTTACTGATTATACCACTGGTGTGCATTGGGTTACAGCCTTGAAGTCCATTGACGTGTCCACTTTCAGGTGTGAGATTGATCCATGGAGTGGAGGAAGAGTGCACGATCTCATGTAGCTTGCGATTAGTATTTTTCTTCCAGAGGACACAATCGTACACCCTGTAGCTTTAACCAGAGGCGAGTCACAAGTACGTCTCGCGTCACAAGTACGTCTCGCGTCACAAGTACAGTGGTGTGAAAAAGTGTTTGCCCCCTTCCTCATTTCCTGTTCCTTTGCATGTTTGTCACACTTAAGTG
>JAFFST010049348.1:22986-51424 GCA_022414735.1 Noturus placidus
CTTGCTGGTGTGTTTAGGATCATTGTCCTGCTGCAGAACCCAAGTTCGTTTCAGCTTGAGTACACGAACAGATGGTCGGACATTCTCCTTCAGGATCTCTTGGTAGACAGTTCCTTATATCACGGCAAGTCTTCCAGGTCCTGAAGCAGCAAAACAGCCCCAGACCATCACACTACCACCACCATATTTTACTGTAGGTATAATGTTCTTTTTATGAAATGCAGTGTTCCTTCTACGCCAGATATACTTGGACACACACCTTCCAAAGTGTTCCACTTTTGTCCAAGTGAAATTGAAAGTCAGGTCCAAGTCATGTGACTCGAGTCCACCTTTAACAATGTCTGTTGAAGTGATTATATGAAGAGCCGAGGCAGGACGTAGCATCACCACCTCACACCTCACCTGATTAGATCCTGAACCCAGGATTACTCTCCATGTAAAGTTATCCCCATGTCTATGAGGGTTTCCTCATCCCAAAAACATGCCCATAGCTGGTTTGGGTCTAGGTGTGAACGAATGTGTGAAGGTATTTTGTTGCGCCTATCGAGGGTATGTTCGCTCATCGTGCCCAGTGTTCCCTCTGTACAGTAGGTTTTGGATTCACTGCTCAGGATGGAGTGGTAAGTGAAGATGAATGAATGAATAGGCTGTGTGAACATTTTGGCCATTTTTAGGTGAGAGAGATTTCCACTAACGGGGTTTCAGTAGCCTCGTAGCACAACTAAAAAGGAAGCTCTCCGAGACCAAATGTGTTTTGGCTGGGCTAGGCGGAAAATTGCGTAAATTGGATATTTCTCTGAACCCTTCCTTTTAAGCGGTAGAACTCTCTGGCATCATCAGAAAAGCGATATTTGTTTTTGTCTTTTTTTTTTTTTTTTTGCATGAAAGCACAAATATTTCCTGAAAGCTGATTGTTTTGCTTCGGTCTATTTAATTTGCTGTCTGCTGTAACTGTTATCAAATGTTTTCAGAGATGGAGATTAAACAAACAATTAATGTTTACAGCAAGCCACATGACTGCAAATGCTGAAAAGCGCTGGTTGTGTCTCTGGCTCTGCCTTGCACCCATTGCTAGCATGAAACTTTCGAACGCGAACAATCGGTGGCATTCACAGCAGTAAACAGTTGCGTTTCTGTGCTAAGGTCCGAGCGGTCTATGAGGAACAAGGCTCTGCCGGGGTTTCCGAAGCTGTGTACATTTGGATCAGGGATTGGGAATGTTTGGGAATGTGACTAGCATGCGTTCAGACATTAGCTTGTGGTCTACTCACCAGACTGTCCGTTGCAGGTGAGTAGACGATCAGAAACTCTCTGTCAAGAGTCTGTGGGAGTGTGTAAGCTTGATGATAGATGAGAGGGTAAGAGGGAAGGAAAACATGAGTGTTTTCTCCAGAGGGGGCAGCTGGAGCTGGTTGAGGATGAGTCCCTCTGCTCTCGTTCTGTCTGCTGTCTCTGTGTTATCTCTTTGTTCTGCTTTTCTGTGCGTCTTTTTTCTTCTTTGCGTTTCTCACACACTCGGACCACTTATCTCTTTTTGCCTGGCTTCCTTTCCCCCCAACTTTACACAGTCCCTTTGTCCCTCTGGTAAAGTCGTTGTCTGGATTCTGCAGTGTTCAGTGAAAGTGTCCTTAGAGAACTGCATTTATTTAGCACGTTGCGTTAGCGCGATCCTGTTACATTCTCTTCAACACGTAATGTATGCATTCTACTTCGTAATTGCAGCTCATCGTCCCTTTACGTCTCCGGATAAAACGATTAAAAACTTTTGTAATCGTGACATTTGTTAAAGTGATTAGTTTGCCTGAAGCTAGCGCACACATTGAGATATTAATGAGGAAATTTCTGACACTGCCAACTTTTTCATCGGCTGTGTTTGGTCTCATCCATCCATCCATCCACTCATCTTCTATACCGCTTATCCTTCCTTCAGGGTCACGGGGAACCTGGAGTCTATCCCAGGGAGCATCGGGCACAAGGCGGGGTACACCCTGGACAGAGTGCCAGTCCATCGCAGGACACAATCACATACACACTCACACACACACCCATTCATACACTACGGACACTTTAGACACGCCAATCAGTCTACCATGCATGAGTTTGGTAGCAAGGGGAGAACATGCAAACTCCACACACACAGGGCCACGGTGGGAATCGAACCCCCTGGAGGTGTGAGGCGAACGTGCTAACCGCTAAGCCACTGTGTGCCCTGTTTGGTCTCAATGGCACTCAATTGGCCGCACGTCACTGTATGCAGTCCAACACACTGAATGAATATCATATCCTATTCGATTTGTGTCAGTGACCTTGAAATCGGCCCAGAAATCATATAACGTAAAGGCCGGCTTAGAACCGTTGTCTAGAAGTCCACTTAATTACACACTTCCTCTAGGAGAAACTGGAGCTACATAACTGTGAGGACTCAGTTAGATCTCAGTACTAACGGCAAAGCTATTACATGTACTGTCTGTGTTTGGAAGAACAAATGAATCTAATGCATATGCTTAAAATGTTTTATAACGTTAGCACAATTAACTCTTAACTTCCCAAACCTGAGTAGGCATCATTATACGTGGCTCTAAGCAATAACGATCAGATCTGTGCTTTTGCCCATCCAGAAATCAAATAACCCTTCAGTCATACTTTCATGAAAATGCAATTTGTAATCGTTCTAGACTGCTTCCGTGTCTTTTGGCCGAAGCGTCATAACCACCGAGAGAACTCTCTCAACAGCCAGAGCTCTTTTAAGAAAGCATCCCCACAGCCTGCCAGCAGTCTCAGCTCTCCGGTTAGACTCTGCCAGTCGCAATAATGAGCGAGGCAGTATATTCCACAGTGCTGACAGTGCTGGGGAACAGAAGTGAGGTCCATAGCCACTGACTGCGGTCAGATTATCCCATTTTATGTTTTGAATCGATTTGTTTGGAATTGTTTCGGGTGGCTAATGGGGCACGTGAAGGTGGCTGAGTGTAATTGGGTTTGACTGCATTTCATTTGAAATAGATGACTGTATTATGAACCCCGAACAAATGAAGTGTGCTGGTGCTTGCTTGGTCGAAACATGGCGAGTAAATGTTGATGTTGATTCAAAGACAGATATGTGCTTCAAGCAGAACACCCAGGAGGTGAGGAGAAAGAGAGAAATGGTTGGACGAGAACCTTTCCGAACTCTTAGTGAGTGCTGTTTTCAAGCTCTGTAATGGTCAAGACGACTGATGCCTGGTCATGTTGAAAACAGTGGTGTGGGGTTCAACAATGGCGTGTTTTGCATCAGGTATGGAAGCTAACAGCGCTCTGATCTGTGCTCTAAGTAATGCGATTGGTTCGACTTCCTGTTTCAAGTTACTTCCTGGTTGTTATGGCTAGTCAAGGAGATAATATGTAAAATCAGACGTTCATCGGACTGGGGCACTGTATAGAGCTCACCTTCATGGTGTAGCACTGCAGAAAACTCTCATGCCAGCCTTCATGGCTAAAAAATAGCCTTCATGGCTAAGTGCAGACTAAATTATTCAGGCCAAAGCGTGAAAACGCTAAGGTTCTACTCTTGAAAGTCTGTTTTGCTCTCGAACGTACATTCGGTAGATCATTCAGTTCTACCATTTCTCAGCCACCATCTTTGGCATACGCACCCTCCGTATGGAACTTTTCAGCTCGTCGATCAGCGTCGCAGGTCTCTCAGTTGCACTTTAATGAACAAGAATGTGCTTTCTTTCATAGCACACTTAGAGTCCTGTTATAAATCATGGTAAATATGCGTCTGGTGGGGCTCTTCGTTAGAACTTCCTAAACTCGTTATGGAAAGTTGTGCAGCAATCGCTACCGTACATTTCGTTCCAGGTCAGTTAAAAAATGCACCTGCGGGACTCGAACGAGCACCTGCAGGAATACCGGAGGAAGACAGGATTTACGATAGACGAGAACCTTGTCATATGTCTCTTGCGTAACTCATACCAAGGAAAAAGATTTTTAGTGAATCCCTCCGAAGCGGTGACACCATCCATTACACATCTTTCCTTATGATATATAAATACGAGGGGTATTAAACTGTCCATCTCGAGGAAGGAGGAAAAGACCTTTTGGACCTTCTCGCTAAACGTGAATGGAAAGACAGTGACCTATGGCTTGACCTCTCATGCTTTTTACTAGCTGTTTGCCTAGCCGCTTTAACTTTTCCTCTGTTAAAGAGTAATTCGCCGAGCCTCAAAGGACATACCAGGAACACTTCAAGATGGATTGCCCAGGAAAGTACTAAATGACAACGCCTTCGTTCTGTTCAATGAATTTTCAGTCCTATAAAAAAAAGAGCTTTCTGTAGAGCGGTAGCACAGATGATCATGATACAAGAGTGTTAGGAGATTGACGATGATCTGTAAAAAAAACTAGGCGCCGTTGTGGAGGAATGAGGTTCGGACATCTGTTTCCTGCTATGACTCGAGCCGAGATCGAGCGCTAGAAAGGCTGGACGAAAAGGTGTCTAATACAGTCATTATGTGACTGCAATATAAAACTCAGATCTCTGCTCCAGATCTGTCATGCTGGATCATCCGCAAAGGGACCTGGCTCTGGGGGGAAAACTCACCGAAATGGCTGAAGCAGTCTCGAAATGAGGTTTGGTTTTCCAACTGGCACATTCTTCATAGATACAGCGTTCTCTCTGAGACTGAGATTGAGAGTACCTCCAAGATGCCAGGCTTTGTGCTGCAGTTCAGAGATTGTTTTCTTTTAGATGGGATCATAGAAAGCTTCCTAGGATTTGCTCCTGCGCTTATCTTTAGGGCAAAATCACCGGCGCTGTTCTTTCATCAGCTCTTATGTATACTGATTGACCTGAAAGCGGATGAAGTGTGTAATGCATGACGTGAGTTCTGAGTCTAGTGCAAAAGCAAACTTTTATCAAAGCCCATCAACATCACAGTGTTTTATAACGGTGGGTACTTGGTCTGTTTGCTTCTCCAAAAGCTTGAAAAACAAAATGCTATGATATTTCACATCTACCATCTCAATCACTACTGACGACGTGTTCAGGAGGCTTAAATAGCGATGTGGGCTTAAATAGATTAGCCTTCATGGATGCTAAATATCGGTGGCATTTCACAATGGCTATGTTTACAATTGGATTGGCTGCACTCTATTTGTCTGTTGTTGTTGATTTATAGATGTTTTCTATTCAAATTGGGTTGGGTTATTAAAGGGTTAATAACTCGGGTGGGTTTTGAAAGGATTATTAGGCTGCATATGAATGTGTACACCATGGTCATTGATAAGCTGCGTGAATCTATAGCCTGGGTCAGAGATTAGCTACAGCCTCCACTTATTTATACGTGTCTTGTTTGTTTTTTTTGCCTGTTTCTTGACTACGCTATTGTCTCATGATTCGGATTTGTCTGCCTGCCCGTCTTAACAGCTCTTATCTGCACTTGCTTCCATCCTACCGTCCATTACGTGGATATCGTGACATGGTGGTGTTTTCGGTTTCTCCAAAAAAGCAAATCTAGATCCTCTTCAACCCATTTGTTACCAACAAGGAAAACAGTGTTTACGCCAAGAAAATTCCACCCTTATATTTATATTTCGTTATTTCTCTCTGGTAAAAGGGAGCGCTTAGACTCTTTAGACCGTTCACACCAGTCAGCTCTGCCAAGCGTTATCCACAGGGTTGATAAACTCTCCCAAAGACCTCATTGATCATTGTATAACCATATAAAACTTTTCCTACATTTTGGTTCCGCGTATGCGTATTCAGAATTTTTGGACTGTTTCATGCTGTGGTGAATATTGTTCCAAGCAAAAATAGCACTGATTTGTTACTCAAGTAATGCATCCCAGAGTTAATACATTGAGTGTCAACATTTGGAAACCTGCAAAAGCCCAGGAAAAAAGACAAAAAACCCAGTGGTTTGTTTTGGACTGGAAAGGTACCCACCGCAGAAAGCCATTTTTTTCTTAACCCAGAGCAATGCAGGGGTTTTGGACATTTTATTGCAGGTAAATTGTTTTAGTTTGTCTGAGTCAGCGTGCCATAAATCACTAACGGAGTCAGCATCGACTTTCAGCCTCTGTCGCCGTTGCTGTCAGCACTGCTTACACGCACTTCATTATTTATAAGCCTCTCTTCTGGTGGTGTTCCACAGTGTGCAGAGTTCAGTGTCCCGATGAATCTCTACCAAGGCAATTAATTTTAGTGGAGATCCAAAAAGAGGTCCTTAAATGGCTCCCTTGATTGCTGGACAGGCGAAGTTCATGCTATTCCAAAATCCAGAGCTTTGATGAGAGCCATTTCATGAGTGTGTTTCTGGCCATTTGTTGTTTGCCTGATTGCGTTGCCATTGATGCTCGTTTCTGAAACAATTCTTCATCTTCAGATCAAATCCTACTACCGAGACACTCATTATTCAACCTCATATCACAGCATTGGTGAATTCTCAAATCTGATTGATCAGATGATGATTAATTAATTATGTATGAATTAATTCTGAAGCAAATCACAGGTTTGTCTGATTGTGCCGGTTCTAATGCGTGGTCGTTCCGATAGTCACCGTTAATTCACTGGGACTTCGAAGACTAATAATAACCAAACAAAGAAAATGTATCATCGTTGAAACGTTGTTTTTTATTTTCTTTTTGTAAAGTATATAACATTTAATGAAAGGCGTCTCCAGTGTTAATTGTAGGTAACAGTTCAGTAAGTTTTCCACCATGGAAAGGTCTTAAACGAACATAATTTAAACATTATAACGGTTTGCATATCGTTGTCGTGTAAAAGGAATAAAACCCCGCTCCGAATAAATCTCCACTTCGTCACAGGACACGTGCCATCATCCCATGTCATGTTTTATTCCTTATTCCTTCTTAGTATAAGGGTGTTTTAGTCTCTGATTCAACTTTAAATCTTGACCCTACCATCAGGTCTCAAGTCTTTGTAAGGAATGCTATTTATTTGAACAGTAAAATTTTTGTTTTGTTCACCGAGTTAGAGATCCTGATGGAATTTGAAGCTGAAGCAAAGGAAGCTGTGATGTGCAGTCCTACAAACATGGCTTTAATATGATTATGATTGAACTACGGGAGGTAGTGGTGGCTTTGACGGTTAAGGCTTTGGGTTACTCATCAGAAGGTCTGGGGTTCAAGCCCCAGGATTGCCAAGCTGCCACGGTTGAGCGCTTGAGCAAGGCCCTTAACCCTCTCTACTCCAGGGGGCGCTGTGTATCATGACTGACCCCAACTTCCTAACAAGCTGGAGTATGTGAAGAAAATAATTTCACTGTGCTGTAATGTATATGTGACTAATAATAAAAAAAGACTCATTATGTACCATGCATCAAAATTCCATTGATAAAATATTTAACACACACGATTAGACACTTCCTTGGCACCATGGCTCCTTGGAGTGGCCACTCTAGCACAAGAGAACAAAAAGAAAATAAATGTAATTCAAAGCGTCCGGAAGGAGACTCTTAAGAGCTCACAGGAGGAAACAGGAAGGCATTATGACAGACATGCTGGGGAGAGAGGCCCGCATGGACAAGAGGGTGATATGACTGAAAGGCTGGATGAGTGGAGGATGGACAAGAGAGCGAGCATAAAGGAAGCTTCTTAGCTTTGTAAGTGTGAACGCGTATTGAACTGAAACAACTACAGGGAGGGATGGTGTCTGATTGAAACTCTGATACAGTCTTGCAAGTCCATCTTCTATATATCTCCAGAGAATCTGGATGTTTCAGTATAGCCAAGAGCCACCTACTTTCACAGGAAGGGGCTACAACACAAACATGCTGGTGTGCAACTACCTGGAAACAGCATGGCTTAATATAGTCTCGCAAACCAGACTTCAGACGTCTAGAGTGTCTGAGAGTGAGACAAGGATGCCGTGAATCTTGCCATCTTTTTTTTTTTTTTTCTTCACGCCAGTGAAATGTCACAATATTCACGATTGTCTAACGTGATGACGCTAGGACTACGTCACATTCACGACACCTTCATGTGTTGTGTTCAGATCTTCCTATTTTTCCTCGATTGCCTTTTTGTGTTTATCAGCGACCTTCGAGGCCAGACGTACCCTCTTACCCGGCAGAGGTTAATGCAACTCAGTGAATGAGATTGTGATTAATGAACGTGGTATCACAGAGACAGAGTTTATTCAAAGAAATAAGAGCAACCTTGGTTAAAAGGTCATACATCGCTTTTATCAGGCGGGGGGCTCCCCCCCCCCCACGAAATAAGCCACTGCTCTTGGGGCCCAGTGTGTTTATCTAGTGTGTGTGATGTATACCGAGCTAACACTGGCAGCGTGACAGCCAAGGACGCACACGCATCCTCCCCCTGTGCTTCTTTTATTATGTGCTTTCTCCTTTGGTTCTAGTTTGTGTCTGGCTGGAAGACTTTCTCTGCCTGGTCTGTGTGTCCGCCCGGCTTCTGATAGACGATCAAGGCGGTCCACTGAAGTGCAAGCGCGATTAGATTGACTTTACCATCCATTTTCCGTCAGACAGTTAAATAGAGAAAGGCTATCAGAGTAGAAAAGACAGAGCCTCAGTATCTCACACCTACACAATGCACTTTATCGAACCATCGAGCAGATGAGACATGTTGAACAGTATTACACCGCGAGTGCAGACTGATTACACATGTCTCCGGATGTCCATTATGACTTAAATCGATCCATTAAACGATCTTGTAATTTGTCCATTTTAAGTCCTGGCTTGGCGTGATATGGTCATTAAATATTTTCCTTTTTTTCCTACGTCCTTGAAAAGATGCGTTAAAGACTTTAACGAGTTCTAAAGGTCTAAAGACGAGTTCTAAAGGTTTCATGGAAGTCTGAAAAACCTGCCTTCATCGTTTTTGTGCTCATGTACCACATTTACAGTGTGTGTGTGTGTGTGTGTATATATATATATATAACACATTAACCAGCTCTGACTGGAGAATCCGGAGTCGTTCCCATGCCAGTGTGGAGATATAATCTCTCCACCTAGTCCTGGGTCTTCCCCGAGGTCTCCTCCAAGCTGGACATGCCTGGAACACCTTCCCAGAGAGACACCCAGGGGACATCCTCACCAGGTACCCGAACCACCTCAACTGTCTCCTTTCAACATAAAGGAGCAGCGGCTCTACTCCGAGTTCCTCTCAGATAGCCGAGCTTCTCGTCCTGTCTCTAAAGGAGGACCCAGCCACCCTCCTGAGAAAACCCATTTCGGCCGCTTGTACCCGCGATCTAGTCCTTTCGGTCCTTTATGATGCACTACATGCATCATATGTTTTATCTGTTTACACTGGAACTGGAGACTCCTTCCGAAAAAAAATGCTATATAACCATTTCGTTACAGAAAACATCACCATATCAGTGTTCACTTGATGTTGTTGATTTTGGCGTTTTCCTGCTGCGAATAAGAAGTGTTTAAAAGATTGGCCAAAACACACAAACGCAAAGGAGTTTTGGCATAAAGCACAGCGTTAAGCCGAGGCAGAGCCAGAGGCAGCAGCTGCTGAGATCTTCGTTAACTTTCAGCAGGACTCTGAAAAGGATAAGCTTAGGTGATTGGATTGTGTGGAACCCTGCTGCTTCACAAGCTCTTGGATTTAGACCTGATAATGCACCATCAGACGGGCCAGCCTTGACTTCCCTGATCCAATTTAGCAAACCAAAGTCATCTGTTCACCACATAGTGGACCAGCAGCATGCTTATCACTTTCCTTCATGTTGGACTTGGATCAAAGAAAAGAAACAGACCGCTTTCCGGCAAGCAATCCATCAGAACGGATGACTTTATGGTGTGGAAAATAAGAAATACCTTTCATCAGGTAGTTCAACATCATTACTACCTCGATAAGAATTGTTGTGGTAAGAAAACGTGATTGTCATACAGTCTGAATATTTTTTTTGATACTAATGTATGAATATTTTTTTATTTTATTGCCGGCTTGAGAGCCAAGATTCGATTCCATATTCTACTGAGGCATTTCTATTTGAAACAGGAAATCAGAGTGATGGCATGTTGGAGTGCTTGACTGATTTACCTTACAACCAATAGCGCTTGAGATACTCTACATCGAACACTCTTGACGGTAGCTTAGCCAACTAGCTAAACAGTGAGGACTTTAACAAGAGCTTTTTTTTTCAACAGTGTAGCTCGTTGACTTTAGCAAGGACGAAGAGATGCCATGTGTTTTTACAGAGTTACGACATGACATGATGTTTGAGCCAAGGTCGACCTCCAGCGGCGCCGATGGTGCCAGGTTAGTTAAATAAAGTCCTGATGGTGTGTAACAACTGTATCTCACTTTCGAGAGCCTGAGGTAGAGCAACATTCTGGTGCTGAACAGCCCCAGGTTTGTAAAACACTACTTAAAAAGCTACTCTATAGCAAGACATATACATTCTAGAGCAGTGGTCACAGACCTGGTTCCTGGAGACCTAGCTTCCTGAAAACTTTCACTTCAATTGTATTTGTTTTTAACAGTGGACGTTGGACTTTTGACAGTGGACATTGTCTCAGAGCAGCTTTAGAGAAATATATAAACACAGGATAGAGGTTTCAAGCGTGTGAATTTATCCGTATTGGGCGAGACGATGGTGAGGGAAAAACTCCCTAAGATGATAAGAGGAAGAAACCTTGAGAGGAACCGGACTCAGAAGGAAACCCGTCCTTATCTGGGTCACGACAGATAGTGTGAAAGTAAAAGAAAGTTCATTATGGTTTTATATGGAGTTTGGCTGTAAAAGAAGCAATCTGGAATTGGACTAGATGAGAGCTCCATCCAGAGGTAGGGCATCTGAAACGGATCAAGCAGGTCTGGAGAGCAGAAACGATCAAGATCTCTAGTATCTCCATAAAATCGTATGTGGTTCAAGCATAACCCTGACCATCTAACCATTGCATTAAGAAGTTCTTGATCAACTTATACAGGTGAGTTAGATTTTGGATGCAGGTGAAACCGACAGGAAGCTAGATCTCAAGGAAGAGTGTTGGTGACCACTGCTCTAGAGAGCATTTCATTGGAGAAACACCAAACTCGTACAGGACGAGTCATCCAAAAATGACATTTTTTGGTTTTCTCAGAATAATAAAATAAAAATGAGAATATAAACACACGCATTCTTATCACAATATTCTCCTAAATGATGTCATATTCTCAAACCACCAAGAATCCTCTTATTAAACTGTCTACAACATAAGTGGAAGGGACTGACTCAATGTTTCAGCCTCCTGTTAGACTTTTCCTTACTGCGAATGCTCCCTGATGTCTTCATTAGCCTCAGAGATTTCTGGTATTGCGCTAGAGCCCGTTTTTTTTTCTTTTTTTCTTCTTTTCACGAATGCTTCACACTCGCTCGTAACTGTTATGGCTTTGATCTAACTAGTCGCGATGGAGGTTCTTGGTTTTTCCACAGCGCAGTTCATCATAGGCTCATATAATGAGCCTCATTAAAAGTGGTCACCAATGTAGATCCCTCAGCGTAGGGGATTTGGTGTGGTCTCTCGAAAAAGGCTTGGGTGGCTATGAGCGTGTGAAGACTTTTTAGTGGAAAGAGTTGCGTATTGATTTCATGTTGCTCGCCCGAGCACAGACGTGTTCCTCAGAAGAGTTTCGGAATTACCACGACTAACGAGTCGGCATTTCAGATTCGGGCTTTCTAATTCTATCCCAGTTTTTCCTGCATGTCACTTCCTACACTCTTCTGAGCTCAAATACGGACGTCGGGTTCGAATCGAAGTTGTTTACACCAGGCGGACGTGAACATGTTATTCAATCAGATGAAGAAGACTTCTTCGCCTGAAGATTTTATTCCATGCAGATGCTTTTGGATCAGAACACGAAGAACCCAAAGTGGCAAGTGTTATTCAAATGAATTCTGACGAGTCAACAAACACCCTTTCTGTGTCTCCTCTTTGTCAATCTCTCTGAGAAAGCGAGGCTGTCTGGGTGAGGTTCTCATGGAAACAGGGGCTTGACGAGGGGTACATGCTGGACTCGGAATGCCGTCCTTTTTGTCTCTCTACTTTTATATGCTGTCTTTTGGGGAAATAATATGGACGCAGTGGTTTTGGAACCAAAAAGAAGCACAGAACTGAATCTAGAAAGGTGGGAGTTTGCAGTCATGAACCGTTTGATAGGTGATGATATGATGGAGGATTTTGTGGAGGTATTTCTGGAGCGTTACCAAACCAACCCCGTGTTCTCGGAGTTCCCCATGGGCTAGCTTATGGAGCGCGTCCTAGATTTTCCACGTGAACTGTCTTGTTGCTCTGTGCAGCCTTATTGCCCTCTATTTAAAAACTAAGCACATCTCCCCCTTCATCACCATACCAAATAGAAGCTAAGCCTGATCGATGATGATGTTTCCCTAAATAAATGCAAAAACAAATTAAAACGAGCTATTTTTAAGTTTTGACCATATAACAATTATGTCTGCCAGAGCTTTCTTAAAGTGGAATGTTCTCAGTTCATATTTTGACCAAATCAACGTTCCCCCTCAAACAGCTACCATTTTAAGTGTGTGACTTGACATCGCATGACAGACAGCGTGCACTACAGAAAACGTCGTGGTTTAACATTACACCGCTAATTCCCGAAGCGTACAGCGTGCACTGAACCCAGCAGAACACAATAGGGCGTGTTTACCCACATACTCCCCCACCACAGGGACTGGGTAACCATTCTCAGTGATCGTAATGCCTTAGAAGGAACTTCAGAGAAAACTTTTGTATACTTTATGCAAATTAATATTGTTAGCCACGCTTGGGAGTGCATGTGGAACAGAGCGTTGTTCCATGGATGATTGTATTGGGAAGAGATCGAGGAGGGATCAAGTACTGTTTATGTGAATGATGTTTGGTCATGACGTAAACAATGAGCAAATTTGACGAAGGGCATTGCTAAGAATGTCAATAGTATTAGCAGTATAGGATTATAGGATAGTTATAGGGACTACAAATAAAGCAATACAAGTTACAAGACATGTAATACAACAGGCATGTCACTTATTTATAGCTCAAACCTACCATTAATCTGCTCTCCTTTATCTTTTTTTTTTTGTCTAGAACAGTCTAGGGCAGTGGTTCCCAAAAAATGTGGCCCCACAAATGGCATTAACATTTAACCGAGGCCCCCTTTTTGCCAGATGTCTTTAAAACACAGACTTCTGAATATATCCCCCTTTTATTAATAACTACATCTTAACATTACATTACGTTAGGAATTGTGTGTGTGTGTGTGTGTGTGGTTGTCCGAGAGTGAGAATTTATTTCCATCCATCCATCTTCAACCGCTTACTCCTTTTCAGGGTCACGGGGAAACCTGGAGTCTATCCCAGGGAGCATCGGGCACAAGGCGGGGTACACCCTGGACAGGGTGCCAGTCCATCACAGGGCACCATCACATTTATTTTTCACACCAAATTCTTGAGGCCCCACTAGCACCCCCTGGTGGCCCCCACTTTGAAAACCACTGGTCTAGGGTCTAAGGCCTGTTTTCTCAGGCATGGATTCCTCAGACTATTACAAGTTTAAATGACATTATCAGTGTCTTGGGTGTATGTGGACAAGTCATACATTCATTATCTAGTCCACTGGCTAGCTCTAATGACTACCTAACTGACTAGGCTAAAACGTAGTGGCTAATGTAATATAATAAAGTATAAAATAAACCGCTAGTTAGCAAGTTAAGTGCTTTAATAATACGGACTAGGAGAAAATAATGAGCATGTGATCGTGTCACATGTTGATCATGTCAGCACCCTAGGGAAAGACCCCTTGGCTGGTGTGTAGTGCAGCGGTTGGTGGGAATTTGAATGAGTAGTGAGGTACAGCACGGAATGATGTCGCTTATGAAGTGAATAGCAACGTATCAGATGAAAATGATTGTTTCTGATTCTTGGTCTATCAGCTTTTCTGCTGGGCGATTACGAATACAAAGAACAGATAGCCCGGACATGAAACCTGATTAGACCACCCCATGACCAGCCACTGAACATCACTTTACAGTGTGTTCTAGACTTAGTGGGTGACTGAGGGTCAGTCGATAGAGCGGGTTGTCCACTAATCGTAGGGTTGGTGGTTCGAATCCCGGCCCGGGTGATCCCATGCCGAAGTGTCCTTGGGCAAGACACTGAACCCTAAGTTGCCCCCGATGGCAAGCTAGCACCTTGCATGCAGCTCTGCTACCATTGGTGTGTGAGTGTGTCTCATTTGTAAGTAGCTTTGGATAAAAGCGTCTGCTAAATGAATAAATGTAAATGTAGTGTCTTGAAAGCTCATTTAAGTCCACAAGGTCCCAACAGCGTATAAAAAGCTTGTGCGCTCTATACTTTCTGCCTATTTTTGTAATATCCTTAAACACACGAAATCACATACTACTACACATTTCCACACTTCAGTTACTGTACCAAACTGAAAACACCATACAGGAACATTAGCTTTCCTGTTGCTACGAGATGCTGATAGCAAAACAAACATGGAGGTCTCAGACAACTGCGTCAAGGCTTTGGCCATGGCAGAGAGCTATTTCTTCCCTCTCTGTGTGCTTGTGGTAGGTCTTCAGTATTTTCTTCGGTAGTGTTGCCATATCTTAATGATTTTCCCCATCATTGAGAGTTAAAAGTGTTACACGCTAACCCCTCCATGAGATACGTCTGCATTGAAATGCAGTATACAGCGCCTATGAAGCGTTGGCATCAGGATTGCCTGTGTATTCCAGAAGCATTGTGATGCTAATGATGCCATCGAAAAGCAGAAGCCCTGATCCGGGGTCATACACGTAGCCGTGTTGTACGTGAATTGACTCCTCATGTCAGATTAGCTAGTTAAACACCATGATCCCTTCCTGGGATCCATAATTGTGACATTTAGAGCTTTTGAATGCCAGTGGAGACCTTTTCAGCATCCATGCTCTCTCTCTTTCTCTCAGTATGCACTGTTTGCTGTGACAGTCACTCCAGCATACTTGGCAACCGTGAAAGGTTTTACTTAAAAGGCTCCTCGCGGAAGTATCAAGACGTCTCTCAGACGTCAGACTTGTTTAGATTTCGGGCTGTCGTGAATGCACAGTTGTGTCGGTCCGGGCCGGTATAGATGCTGGGAAAACAAGTTGAGGAGATGTCCATCTCATGCAGCGTGGCTCAGCTTGGTAAAATGTGTGCACTTTTTGGTCTTTACTGGCTGCCAAGCTGGTGGCGAGAAAGTACCGGACGTTTTTTTGGCAAGCTGTGGAGCAAAAATAAATACAAAATGAACGGTATATACAAAAAAAAAAATAAAAGGGATGAGGGTGAAAGAGACATACTGGGATCCAAATGAGTAGCTAAGAGCCGTGCTGTATTTTTTTCCCCTCTTTCTCATCCCCCCCCCCCCCCCCTCGTGTTTTCACTTGTCACGCACAAAGACCGATTCGCAGCTCAAGAAAATGAAAGAACGAGACAGCGGGAAGGAGGAATGAGTGAAAGTAGGGGGAAAGTGAAGGAGTGGCGGGAGGGGTGAAGGAGAGCGGAGTAAAAATAGGTTCAGGATGGAGAAGGAGCCTCGTCGAGGGCCGCCCACTAACCTCAGAGGCGCCACGAGCGCAAAGGGGGAGACCACAAAGCCATCTGGTGGGCGATGGCTGCCCAGTTTCTCTGTTTGGGGTCCACTGGCACTGAGACCAGCCTGTGCGGGGCTGGCATTGTGCTGCAGCCACATGAAGCCAAGGGTTCATTTTACTGTGTCACTGTTTTCTTTTGGCTTCAGTGATTCACATTCGCCACAAATTCTCACACCTTGCCAAAGTCAAAACACACACACACAGAAAAAGAAGTCATTCTGTTTCACTAAAATATAATCCTGACTATATTAAAGGCTTTGCTCACTTTTTGGCAGCCACTATAATGGAGCTTCGATCCATCTTTACAGGAAATAGTGCTCGTACTACTAAGTTCGTGATGAACCGTAAGAGCCGCTCGATGTGGAGATCTCTGTAGATGGTGATCCGGATGAAGGGCATCCATGTGATTTATTTCATATGACAAACTGATGTGTGCATTTATACAAGCCAAAGATTGATTGTTCATATTACTGGGGGCGTTGTTGATGTAATATCATGCTTAGCTGATGTTGTAATAAGATACTTGCCGATTATTTCTAATGTGAAACATTGATAATTTATTTATTTAGTCATAATTTATTCATTGTGCATCTGGAAAAAGTAAAAGGTGAGCGCTGAACACTGGCAGGACAAATATCCTTGGACTAGGATAATCAGGCACTGAGGCCACACCCACTTCACTGAAACTGACAGGTAAAGAGGCCACGCCTCTTCAATTGGAACTGATATTGAAAGTAGCCATGCCTCCTTTACTGGGAATGGCAGGTACAGAGGCCACACCTCCTTAATTGGAACTGATATTCACAGTAGCCACGCCTCCTTTACTTGGAATGGCAGGTACAGAGGCCACACCTCCTTAATTGGAACTGATATTCACAGTAGCCACGCCTGCTTTACTGGGAATGGAAGGTACAGAGGACACTGCTTCTTTACTGACAGACACTGAGGCTACGCCCACTTCACTGGGAATGATGGGTACAGAGGCCACACCTGTTTCATTGGAACTGGTATGCACAGTAGCCACGCCTCCTTTACCGGGACTAAGAGACATAGAGGACACTCCTTATTTATTAGGACTGACAGGTACAGAGGCCACGCCCCTTCACTCGCACTGACCAGTCGAGACCAGAATAACTAAAACAAATGGCACTGGTCCTAACATGACTGGTTATGATTGGCAACACGCTAGTTTCCCAATACAATAGCCGTGTTTAAAACGAGCAGAAATGGAACGTTGATGAACGTCTAATCTGCGCATGATAAATTGTGGTAAACACGTTACGCTCGTGTGCGTCATGGTAACGCGTAAGGAATGCGCAAACAGGCCTTATATGTTCCTTTTTTTGTGGATGGACTTCATGGAAAAATATTTTTCTTTTGGAAATCTTTAGATTTTAAATGGACTACGCAGTCTGTACAGAGCCTCCCCCCTCTGCCCCGCCTCCCCCCCCCCCTCTCTCCTCCTTTTCAGGGATACATCTGGATCACGTTAGATATGTTTTGTAGACAGTAATTCATTTCTCTGCATATGTCATCTTGACATTGTTCTCCTTCCTTATACTGCTTGTCTTTCTCTCTGAACGTCACTCTCTCTCACTCTCTCTCACTCTCTCTCGCACTCTCTCTCTCTCTCTCTCTCTCTCTCTCTCTCTTTCTCTCACTCTCTCTTTCTCTCTCTCGCTCTCTCACGCTCTCTCACTCTTTTTCTCGCTCTCTCGCTCTCACTCTGTCTCTCTCTCTCTCGCTCTGTCTTTCTCTCTCTCGCTCTCTCTTTCTCTCTCGCTCTCTTTCTCTCTCTCGCTCTCTCTCACTCTCTCTTTCTCGCTCTCACTCTCTCTGTCTCTCTCTCTTTCTCTCTCTCGCTCTCTCTCACTCTCTCTCGCTCTCACTCTCTGTCTCTCTTTCTCTCTCTCGCTCTCACTCTCTTTGTCTCTCTCTCGCTCTCTCTTTCTCTCTTTCTTTCTCTCTCTCTCTCTCTTGCTCTCTCTCTCTCCAACTCACTCCCTTCTTTCCTGACCACGAGTGAGGTTTTGATTTTTTTTAGGGGATGGATTTTTCTGTTTGGCAAGAAAAAAAAAGTTGGTGTGTTTTTATCTTGTTTTTCTTTAATCTTTCTTCCGAAAAATAAGAAGAATATAAATAGATGGTGGAGACTCGAGACATGTAGTTATCTAACCCGCAGAGAATGTGCTATAGTGCACTGTTGGTCCTGTGGAAAACAAGCTCATGGTCTCGGTGAACAAAGAGGCATGCGCTCTTTTACGTTCGTTTTGTTAACGCGCTTGGCTCGGGACACTGATCGAACCGCAGGATGATAACGTGGTGTTTTTGTCTTCATACTTTCTCAGATTGCACTAGTACGTCTACTTCTCTTACGAGGAGGACAATATTTACATTTGGTCTCAGCATGAGGTGCAATCTGATACACCCCATATGCTTACAGCTGATTAAGGGAAATACATGTGTGTGTGTGTGTGTGTGTGTGTGTGTGCTTGTCTAAATGTGTTCACATATTTGAAAATATGACTTCTCTTCCATAGCTGTTCTCTTCCTGTAAAAGTAAGTCCCATTACTCATGAGGAGATTAGCTCAGCTTGTTCCAGGCACTCAAAGGAACTCGCTCTATTATAAAAATTCCAGACTTAATAACCAGAACCTCGGGTCTTCTCTTTTCCCGACTCGCTCAAAAGTCATTCGTTGTAAAGCTACAGGCATCCGCCACCTCTTTCCGTCTCTGCAGACCCCCTCATAAAGTCAAACTTTTTTGTTATCCATAAGATTCTCCCTTTAACAGTTCATTTACTTCTCACACAGCCACAACCTGTTTCATTATGATTACTCGGGACCCTTTAGTACATAGACCGCATGATATGATGTGTGTCTCCGGCGTTTCTGGCTAGGCTCGCAGAACAGACGTGGCTTCTCCAGGATGGGGTTTTTTTTTTTTCTTTAGTTTGGACAACTGTTTCATTTTCTACAGCTAGCTCGCTCGCCATCCTCACTGCTGTCTTTGGATTCTGTTCATATTAATCTAAGTTCAGGGAGGGTTTTTATTTTTAATTTCCAGGAGTCTACCATCATATTGAGTCAAGAAGGGGTGGAAGGGGTTAGAGGGAGGGGGCATGGGAGTTTACCATCACGCTCTTCAAAGCGAAGGGAAAATGGGGGTCTAGCATCAGAAATGAGGAGACAGCAACGAAGGTCTTCTCATCTGGTAGCAATCTCCTTCCAAGCCTGCTTCAGCCACCAAAAACCCAATCCATCAACAACTGTCATCCATCCCTCTGCAAATAGGAAAGTGGGGAGGGGGCGGAACGTAAACGTGGCGATGAATAGACGATCTTTTAAAATGGAAAAATACCAACGAAACCGTCCCATTTGCACGTAATTGCTCTTGGGCGAGGCTGACGGACGACTGAGCGCTCTCTCACGCCGAGCATTTATTTTTGAAACAAGCTCGGTCTCTTTAATGACACGCCAATCCTTTGGTCCCTGGTTACTGTCTGCTCATTAGCCGTGTTCTAGCACTGGTGCTGAATTTAGCCCCCCCACCACCACCACCACCACCACCACCACCACGCAGTGTATGGATGGATGATTAGGGTGGTCTTTTTTCATGTTCTCCAGATTGTCCCTGAACTATGTTTAGGTAGAGTTGAGTCAAATGGGCAACAGATTGCAAAGGAGAATGTGTACATTCAGTGATGGATGACGGTGGCACGATCCACCATGCGCCTGTTTCATTTAAAAAGAAAACACAGCACTGTTTTTTTTTACGCAATTGGTTACCCATCACGCCATGAATCAGTGATATTTTAATACTTAATATGGCTTTTAGTGATAAAAATCAAAGTGGGATCTGAGACGGTTACCATCATGAAACGAAATAACTATACAATCTAGGATTATAGCAGACAAGAAAGGATTGGAAAATGACACGATGTTGCGCTGCACTTCTGCACACTGGATCTAAAATGAAACACTTTTGATTGAAGTGCACTTTCAAGGCATCAATTTTGGGTGAAATATATTGAATCGGTGTCCATTAATATGATCAGCATGGCCTCATATTTGCATAATTCATTTTGCAGAAAAACTTTAAAGTCAGGGACAGTTGCTAATGCTTCCATCTATTCGTTTTCCATACCGCTTATCCTACACAGGGTTACAGGAGCCTGGAGCCTATACATAAGGCAGGGGACACGCTGGATAGAGCACACTCGCATACACATTCAAACACTACGGAGAATTTTGAATTGCCACTCGGCGTACATCGCGTGCGTCTGGACTGCGGAGAGGAAAGTGGAGTACCCAGACGAAACCCATCCCAGAGATTTAGGGATAATAGGGCTATATTAAAGTAATGTTCACAGTCTCTTAGTCGTTGTATTAATTTAAATCAACAAAGCATTAAACAATGTGCCAGAGATCATTTCTGTGTAAACTCCATTATAGTTCTCCAAGTTAGTCAAACCCGTGTTGAGTTGTTCTAGGCAATTTCCACACGGTCATTGCAGAGAAGACAATCGTTCGTGGCTAATTCAGAAGGTTATAAGTTAGACTTGAAGCTCCTTCTTTTGATCACACTTGAGCACAGGGACAGCTAATGCTCCAGGTTCGAGAGGATATAAAGCCTGTATCCCTGATAAGTGGGCCCTATCATATCCGCTTCCTGCGAATACCTAAAGCACCAGGATCCAGAGTTATATTAGCAGCTCGTCTGTGCGGATAAATCGGCAATCTCTGAACTCAATATCACTGTCTGAGACGCGCACACACAAACACACTTTAGCTGTGTTTCGCTAGGGAGCTGGGAAGGTCAATGCAGGGCTGCGTCTGGGGCTTGTGGGATGCTGGATGTCTGCCCTCCCTTGTGTGCTTGAGGAGGAAATGAAGAGTGTCTCTGCACAAAGCCGCCCTAAATGAAACGACCAAATAGTCCAGCCATGGGCTCTGTGCTCCCAAGTCCATGCAAGTCAATGGCCCAGAGATAGAGTTTTCTGATTAGACCGAGACAGGGCCGGGTCTATGGCTTCGGCGCTCTTCAAAGAAACAGCTGTCAGGGCCTGAAACTGGAGCCGAGTAGCAGATTTCTCACCGGTTATTAAATATCTCCAGGGGAAACCAGGCCAACAGTCGAGGTTAATATCCTCTACTTAGGTCCTCGATCTGGCAGTGACAGACTCTTCGGGAGATGACCGATATGTGTCGCAGAGATCTCGGAGCAGTTTGGGAAAACCTCTTCCTGCTGGAACTGGTGCCTGGAACTGACATCTGACTTCCGCAGAACTTTCCAGACCAGTCAAAAATCCTGGAACAAGGTAGCATCATGGCTCTAGAGTAGCCAAGATGTCATTACGCTATCCTTCCCTGTCATTCAGAGCGACACTAGCCAATCCTGGCTAATACGAAAAAGGGAAGATAATGCTTTCCTCCAAGTGTGTTATGCTGTGACGTAGCATTAGCAGCGTCAACCACATGTATCTATCATTTTAATCAACTAAAGCTGGGCGAAGTGGCAGATTGGTCTATTACTGTTCAGTCCATGTTAGGGTCCCAGAAAACACCAAAAGTTTAACCTGTTTCAAAAATCCTGGACCTTTTAGCAGACATTGGGTGTGCAGCTGTTCCATCTCTGACTAGAAAATGTGTATGTGCTTAGTTAAGCTTTTTATGTCATCACCAAATCACCCATAGCTCCGCCTGATTCTGCCTTTGCCACAGGGATTGTTTGGTGCAGTCCATCATTCCCATGAATGGCTGTAGATGCTGATGTATAACCAAACACAGTGTCATGTCTGGCTCCAGACACCCCAAACATATTCCCAGGTCACGCCTACACTCAGCCAGCATCTCAACTTTGACACCACTGCTTGGAAATCTTCTGGAAAATATATTTGGTTCTTGTTTCTCTTAAATCTACCTTCATTCTCAACTCTTGCACATGGCAAGTATTCCATTCACTTGGTGCTTACAGATGAATAAGAGCATGCCTTTATCCCGTATCGCATCCGTCCCAAACAACAAGTCTTTACCATTTTGCACAATGTATTCCTCGATATATCTGGAGAATTGCTCTGTTGTTTGGTCTTCACTCATCACACACTCCTCCTCCCCAACTTCCTCCCACATCCTGGAACTTTGGCCTTTGGCTTGTTTGTGAAACGATACACAAGCCTGACTCCCTAAGGGATGAAATTGAGAAACGGGAGGTCTGCACCCCCCCCAGTCCTCATCCCGTTGGGTCCTTCTTGGCTTTCCATTGGTAGGGGCAGCTGATGAGGTGATGGGGGAAGAGGGGGTCAGGGAGCTAGATGTCATGGTGAGTTAGTCCAGTTGACCGCTGTGGTCTGACTAGACCGGAGAATAATATTTTTCTAAGATTGCCCGGCAGGTTCCTCTGTCCTCTTGGCTTCCTCACATTCCTCCGGTTTGTCTCCGAATTCACTGATACACTGGACGGTCTGTTCACAGCTCATATGCTGCTGATTCTAATCTCGCTACGTACCGCAGTCCTCCATCTGCTACGAATGCAACATACAACTGTTTACGGCCTTAGTCTTGAACAGCTATTGATTGAATTACTTCTGACCAATTGTTCAAACCCAGCTAATTTGTTTGTGATTACTGGAAGATAATGAAGCACAGGAGAACCGAGTCAATTATTAATGCCAGGTTGCTTTTTACAGTTGCTTAATCGCCTACATGTTTACCATCATCAGTGAATCCACATTCTATAAATATACAGTTTGGCGATGGCAAGTCTGCGCATTGGTAGTCGCTTTTAAAAAGATATTATCATGTGGTGCAACAAGACTTGTCTTTGTTTAATAAACAAAAACGCTTTAGAATGGTCTTTAGGACATGCTTTCTGGAAAGAATAACAGACCTCATTTATATTGTCTTTGATACCCATGTTGTTACACATAAACTCTACAGGCAACTATAATGAAAACATGTTTTTTTGTATATACACATGTTTGAATTGCAGGTTTTTGGCTTGACTAAATAGCTGACATTTATGAAAACAGCGATTGGTTTTCCAGAAGACTGTATTTTGGATCGTGAGTACACAGCATCTTGTTTGTTTCGTCAGTAAACATGGCCGAGACACACCTACTTTGAGAGAAAGAAGCAATTTGGCGGATAACCAACCAAATCTGCAGCTTTCGGGGGAAACACGTATATAAAACGTTTCACATAAAGATGGAATTCTGTGTGCATTTATTTTATTAAACCCTATATGTTTTAGGGGCACACGGTGGCTTCGTGGTTAGCACGTCTGCCTCACACCTACAGGGTCCGGGGTTCGAGTCCCGCCAGGGCCATGTGTGTGCGGAGTTTGCATGTTCTCCCCGTGTGTCGGGGGTTTCCTCCGGGTACTCCGGTTTCCTCCCCCAGTCCAAACACATGCATGTTAGGCTGATGGCGTGTCTAAAGTGTCCGTAGTGTATAAATGGGTGTGTGAGTGTGTATGTGATTGTGCCCTGTGATGGCCTGGCACTCTGTCCAGGGTGTACCCCGCCTTGTGCCCGATGCTCCCTGGGATAGACTCCAGGTTCCCCGTGACCCTGAAAAGGAATAAGCGGTTGAAGATGGATGGATGGATGGATGTTTTATATAGGAGTTTTTTGTTATTGTTAAGGTTGAAAATGCCTGATTTTTCTGCGACTTTTTTTCCAAATATGTGATGCAGTTTTGTGCAAAATCTGGGAAATCCTAGAAGGGACTGCCTGTTGTGTCACGGAAAAGTGTGCAAAAGATGCCGGACATGTTGTATTCTGTGGGCGGAGCATCCGAGGCGAGCATTAACCAATCGAATTTATTTGGTTGACGTGTTACATGGAAAACACTGAACAGGAAATGTGTATAGAAATCATTACAATTGTTCTTTGATGTAACACTGCAACTAAAGTAAGCAGTATACAGTATATAGCTACACACACACACACACACACACACACACACACACACACACAGAGTAGCTATATTACGCTTACCTTAGTTGCTTTAAGTTATTGAAATTATTTTGCTGCCTGAATGAACATTTTACTCTGCATCCATTTGCTTTGTTTACAAAGTATCATTCGGTTGTTCCAAGTAACCTGCGTCTACAGACCCGGTCTCATTGCAGTCGTGTGCGAGTAAGTGAGGAGCCTGGAATTCACACACAGCTCTAAGGCACTTGAGGTAATGACTTCCAGTGTGCCAGCTTTATCTATGTCCCCTGGGCTTCTGCATGGCTAATTGCTGAAAAAAAGATCTCTAATGGGCCCCAGGATGGCTCACTTAGTGTTTCGTGCCGACCCAGGAGGTCCCGGATGTTGAAAAAGAAACTATTTCTACGAGGAAACGTTGATTTAACATTTACGGAAGGAGTCTCCAGTGTCAGTGTGGTTTCCACGATGGGAGGGTTTTCAGGACAGAGGACCTCCGTAGTGCTGGTTGTTGATAAGAGACCTTTTAGCTGTACTCGTGCTCGATGTACATGAATCGAAGAGGGTTTTGGCTGAATGTCCGTTGTGATGACATCACATGATGCATTGTAATGACGCTACTTGACACGCCTTGGCCCAGATATGCGGTAAATCTGTAGTAATTTAGAAAAATCGCAAGTTCCGGCGAATATTATGGAGTTTTGTTGATTTTTGCGTTACTTTCTTCGATCGCGAAAATTCTGGACGGACTACCGTACATAGTTATTGAAGAGACCTCCACCCATATAAGAGCAAGATTAGCTGTCAGCTAGGCTGAGCAGGAGCGAACGCTGGATTAATGCCTCTTTAATATCCCAGCTCACTGGGCCTGTCCATGTGTTCATCCAAAGCCTCCTATTGTTCTCCATATAAAGACAAGAGTGTAGGAATGTATTATTTATTGCAGCCGGTGATATTTATGAAGGTTTGTGCCACAGTTTGTGCTAGAACGCATTACTGGCACCGAGCTGCGCTCTTTCCCTCAGCCGAACCGTTTTAATTCTTCACTTTTCGACACACGTTAGCCCTGGAAAAAGTGACTCACGCTTTGGCCAGCATGAAGTTCACCTCATCTTCAATGAATCAGCGAGATCTCTTCCCCAGAGGAGAGTTATCTCACTGTGCCTCAGATTTGTCACTAGAATAAAACTTTTTCTTGGCTAAAAGTGGGCATTTGATACTCCGCGCTCACATTCGGGCTGAGCTCATCAGTGCGCTTGCCAGATGTTTACCATGATATACACTATTTCACTCAACATACACATCCACCCGGCGAGTGCAAGACTTCATTCACTTGCAGTCAAACTGAACAGCGCTGACGGATTGCAGTGCAGCTTGTAAATGATAGGCTGGTCCTGGTTGGCTACCCTACACACACTATATTTAGAATCCCACAGAATTCATTCAGAAAATCTGAAGGAGCTGCTGCGTTATTTGAAGGATAGCTTGAGCTTGCGAACTTCAGCGCACGGTGAGCAAATTGAAGTAGTCATGGGTTTTCGGTGTCGTACTAGCAGTTCTGCTCTAAATCTTCCCTTTTCTTATTTCCCTCTCCCATCTGGATTCGGACGCCACGTTGTTGCGTCTGGGTCTGCTGCTCCGACAGCCCGCAAGGCTAATTCACTCGGTGTTAGCAGGCGTGAGAAAGGCTACAGCGTGCGATTGGATTAGCCTTTGAGCTCTATGTGTGCTAATTGATGAAAATGACCCCGGTGCAACAGAGCACAGGCATTGTCTCCTCAGCCACAAAGTCTGTGCCCATCAACAGAGGGCCTAACGGGATTTCTCCACCACGCGCCATCCATTCTTACTTTGTTGGCCTTGGAGACTGTTGAGGCCTGTTGGCAGCGAATGTGGCACTCGGAGGGATTGTCTTGAGGTTTTTTTGGGTTTGTTTTTTTTGTACTAAATTAATCAGCTGCTACCAGCCAGACGTTTCCTGCAAATGTGTGATTGCAAACAAATGCCACTTTGGTTTGGTTTTTCGTTTGTTCTATGGCATCAGGTTTTACATAGCAAACTTTAGATTTAAACTTACGATCAAACTGGTGATACATAAAGTGTCTAGTGGTTGATCTATAAATTCCATCCATCTTCTACACCGCTTACTCCTTTTCAGGGTCATGGGGGAACCTGGAGCCTATCCCAGGGCGCATGGGGCACAGGGCGGGGTACATCCTGGACAGATCTATAAATTATGTAAGGAATAAAACATGATGGAGTGTGTTGTTCTTGGAAAATCTCCATGACTGGCTGGTGTGAAGTGGCCTAAAGAAAAGCAGTTTTTTTTTTTATTACTGCATGTCATTAATGTGCTTTATTCCTCTTATACAGTAGCAGAGGAATTTGTTGGTAATTAGCAATTCACACCAGACCCCCCCCCCCTTTTGATTGGGCAACACCTTCTGACCAATCAGAATCAAGAATCCAACAGCGTCGTGGTATAAATCACCTTAGCGTGCTTTCGTTTGTGCTTAACCCTTAATGGTAATGTTAAAGAACACACTGTTGTTCGATCTCTTCCGTATTCACCCATACAGATACAAAAATGCGTTTGCGGTGTGCCAATAAATATTTGAAGAGTTCCGCTGATCTAAGGAGAATCGATGTCTTTGTTTCCAAAGTGTTGCCCCGGTCTCTGTGGAATGCATTTACCTTGGATTACTTGGCTGATAGAGCTTCCTTTTTCATTTTCATGAAATGTTCAGTTAAAGTCCCTATAAACACTGAGGAAAAGATATTTCCTGTTCTGATATATAACAGGCATAAAGCCGGGACTTGCGTGCTGCCATTAAAAGATGATACGTTTTCAATGTGTTTTGGACGCGGTATAAGCGTCTTCCTTTTGCTCCTGAAAAACACTGTCACTGGAGATGGAAGATGAACAACAGTTCCATCATGTGATGTATTTCACCGTGAGATATCCCATACCTTATTTTACCCTCGAACAGCCCGAGGTTTCCGAATGTTCAAGGTATAAAACTGTCCTTATACAAATGTATTAATGTGTATTCATATCATCATGATACCATTCAAAAAGTGTCATTAGTAATAGGATTATGTCAATCAAATAAACTTAAGATCATGTTGTTTGCTTAAAAAAATAAAATCAAAAAGCTTGTGAAAAGGTTTCAGTTAAGTAATTCAAGGCCTTATTGTATACTGAAAGTAAACATTCTTTATGGTTTGATTCGTTTTTGAGCGACAGATTACTCATTAATCTCCATCAAGACATTATCTGTTTCTCGAGAGAAATCTGAGGATTCTGTTTCTGTAGTATTTCAATAAAATAAAAATAATAGAACAGTGCCTTTCTTTGAGCTTGTTATCACCGGTTCAGGCCACTCTGTGTACATTTGCAGCCATCTCCATGACAACTGGAACTGAATGGTGAACACGTTCAACGGTCATTTAAGTAAAATTCTTAATCACATGGTCACCCTCTGACCTTTTGCTCTTTGTCAGGCTTTTTCTCCTGCAATCATGCTGGCTCTGGCATTCTCCAGTTACTCACAGATGCAAACCAAATGGATTATAGTTCAGCATTTTATCAGATTAATGCTCTTGCCCACCTGTCCAATTTTTGACTGTCAGTCATTGTAGACTCGCACACACTCAGACTAATGTTCCATCCTACTGTTTTCTGTAAGGTGGATGGGTATGATGGATGGATGAATGTGTAGGTGGGTGGGTGCATGTCTGTATCAATAAATATGTGGATGGATGGATGGATGGATGTGTAGGTGGGTGGGTGCATGTCTGTATCAATAAATATGTGGATGGATGGATGGATGGATGGATGGATGGATGAATGTGTAGGTGGGTGGGTGCATGGCTGTATCAATAAATATGTGGATGGATGGATGAATGTGTAGATGGGTGGGTGCATGGCTGTATCAATAAATATGTGGATGGATGGATGGATGTGTAGGTGGGTGGGTGCATGGCTGTATCAATAAATATGTGGATGGATGAATGTGTAGGTGGGTGGGTGGCTGCATGGCTGTATCAATAAATATGTGGATGGATGGATGGATGGATGGATGGATGAATGTGTAGGTGGGTGGGTGCATGGCTGTATCAATAAATATGTGGATGGATGGATGGATGGATGAATGTGTAGGTGGGTGGGTGCATGGCTGTATCAATAAATATGTGGATGGATGGATGGATGGATGTGTAGATGGGTGGGTGCATGTCTGTATCAATAAATATGTGGATGGATGGATGGATGGATGGATGAATGTGTAGGTGGGTGGGTGCATGGCTGTATCAATAAATATGTGGATGGATGGATGGATGGATGAATGGGTAGGTGGGTGGGGGCATGGCTGTATCAATAAATATGTGGATGGATGGATGGATGGATGGATGGATGGATGAATGTGTAGATGGGTGGGTGCATGGCTGTATCAATAAATATGTGGATGGATGGATGGATGGATGTGTAGGTGGGTGGGTGCATGGCTGTATCAATAAATATGTGGATGGATGGATGGATGGATGTGTAGATGGGTGGGTGCATGGCTGTATCAATAAATATGTGGATGGATGGATGGATTGGATGAATGTGTAGGTGGGTGGGTGCATGGCTGTATCAATAAATATGTGGATGGATGGATGGATGGATGGATGGATGGATGGATGGATGGATGAATGTGTAGGTGGGTGGGTGCATGGCTGTATCAATAAATATGTGGATGGATGGATGGATGGATGGATGGATGGATGGATGAATGTGTAGGTGGGTGGGTGCATGGCTGTATCAATAAATATGTGGATGGTTGGATGAATGTGTAGGTGGGTGGGTGCATGGCTGTATCAATAAATATGTGGATGGATTGATGGATGGATGGATGGATGGATGAATGTGTAGGTGGGTG
>JAFFST010049351.1:22963-33238 GCA_022414735.1 Noturus placidus
TCCAGGGTGCGTACATCCTTGAAGAAGGTAGTAAACTGTTGCCATTTTCCCAAAAATGAGTCTCTGCTACCTCTGATGTTATACTTGATTTTTTCCAGCTTCAAAAAGAACATTAGATCTTTAAGCCAGACTGATATAGAGGTGGGTTGTGGTGAGGTCAAAGACAACAATATTCTGCACTGAGCAAGCAACGATGCAAAGGCCACAACACTAGCTTGTTTATGGTTCAAAGACTGACACTGAGATGAAACACCAAAGATGGCAATTAGAGGACAGACCTCCAAATTGATTCTAAGAATGTCGGACATAGTCCTAAAAAGGGAGTTCCAAAAGTTCTGTAGTTTGGGACAGAGTGCAATAATTCCTTTTTTGTGTGTCTGTGCATTCGTCATTTTTCTTGACATCTCATGTCAATGGCATGTCATCTTTGTTCTATATCGACAACTAAAATAAAACATAATCCCAAAATTGTAATGCAGATAGTATCCTTTTCAAAAGAATTTTAAACATGGCATTATTTTGATTTATAAAAAAAATAACATTTAGTCCATGATTCAGCTTAAAGTAAACTGCATGATTTAACAGAGATATAGAAATATAATCCTTCAAACCATAATTTTGTACAAAAAGCCATATGAAATTAACATACTACTATAACTAATTAAAGGCACTGTAGTGTAGATCCTGTTCTTGAAGAATCAGCAGGCAGCGTGCTGTGTGTCTTTTCTCTCTGTGTAGCCATGCTTCTACAGTGGAGGAAGACGTTCAGAGGATGGACGAAAGCCAGTAATGTCAGAAAGGTCAGAATAAGGTTAACCTAGAATAACAGAGTAGAGTAAGTATAGTAAGAATAACAGTATAGTGTAGAGTATAGACTGAATGTGGATGTTCAAGTAAATGATCATTACTATGACAATATCTATAACCATGTCCTGCCATGTTTATCACATTTTGGTGGCTGGTGACGTCACACTATGAACCAATAAGACTTACATAGAAAGGATCCCCTCCGAAAACTTTGACCAAGGCAAAACAAAGATACTGCAGCAATGTCACCACAGCTGAGAGGGACATCATGAGACCGTATATCTTTCCAAAGTGTTGGGCAGGAAACCTGTTCAAACCAATTCATAACTTATTCACAATTAAAAAAAAATCACCTGCATTTTCTTCAATAATCACTTCCAATACTAATTTTCATACTCACGCGATGCTAATGAAAGCAGCATTCCCACCGTACAGGAAGGATCGATTGAGGACCTGCAGGACGAATGTGACGTACTGCAGAGGAAGAACAGGAATGGTTGTACACAGAGAGAAGAGAAGGCACTGGAGAGAAGTAAGGAAGAGGGACAGGACGGTCGAGCGCAAGTCGGCTTCTTTCTCTGTCTCTCCTTCAAAGCATGGATGAGAAGAGGAAGAAAGATATTATAGGGACTTCACCTGTATCTGGGTATATAATAATGCATTTGAACAAATTCTGCTTCAGACCTGGCTTCAATGCCTTCCCTTTGTGTCTGTCCATTAACAAGCCATTCCAAGGAGCACAGAGGACGCCAGTCAGCTGAGTGAAGGCGAATGCATTGGTGTACCGGCTAACTGCAAGAGGACAAACAGAGGTTTAAGTGAAAATGTACTGAGAATGCCAGAAAGTAGCAGTCACCTGTATTTATAATCAAAAATAAACCTGCTAGACCCAGTATTACAAAAAAAAAAAAACATCTTCAAATGTCCCAAAATATTTTACAAAACCGTATGTTGAAATAAATACGTCACTTATAGATGTAGCAAAAAGAAAATAGCATGGCTACCATTGGATATCATAATACCACTGTAAATCTGTTTAAATGATTTGCTCAAAATTTATAAACCCTGATAACAATTTAGCTGCAAAATAAATCGCTACCTATGGCAGATGACCAGAAGCTGAGTATAAAAATGCAACAGGTGTACCATTCTGGCATTGAGCTTTTTATTTATTTATTTATTTCCCATGACAGTGTATCAAAACTAATTTATATTCACAATCTAGTACAACATTGTAACTGTGTGGCATGATTTTATAGTACTTATTACAGCAACAAATATAATCGTAAACAGAATAAGATCACATTTTAAGTGCACTGTGTTGGATTTACAGCTATCTCATCATTGCCTGTCCCTCAAGTTCCAATGACACTGCTTCCCATATGAACATTAAATTTACTTATTAAAGCAAAGCACTGGGTTGCAATGGTAGTTCTTATGGAACACAAATGGTCAGTTAAGCAACGTAGGTATGCTGCATATGTGTCATCTCTGGTATAACGTAATAATGAGCAAGATCTATAAAAAAATATTCACATTACAATATACTTAGTTTGGTACACAAAGCCCAATTTGAGCATATACAGTATGGAAACTATTTTTGTGATTTACTTTTTTTTATGTATTATAGAGCACCACACCGTATTTTTCATTTAGAGCTATATTTAATTTCGTGGAAAGTCCACAATATAAGTCACCTAATGTTACAGCAGGTATAAACAGCCATTCTATCACTTTCTCTTGAAACTAAGAAGACAAAAAGAATGCAGTTTGTTACTGAGATCCTGAAAAGCCCTACATCCTTAGACTTTCCCAGGAAGGAAAACAAAGTTAGAGCTTTACCTCTGACAATTACAAAATGTTGACACTGGAGACTTCTTCCAGGACAACATATCAACATATCATTACAGAATATTTCACAATGTCAGCAACGGTTAAACTTTTTTCTTTGTTACTTTTTATACGTTCTACAGTCCCCTCTGAAACTACTGCAACGGCAAGGCCAATTCATTTTTATTGTGTTCTACACCAATGACATTTGTATTTGAGATCAAAAGATGGATATGAGACAAGAGTATAGGATTTCAGCTTTTATTTCCTGGTATTTACATCTAGATATGTTAAACAACATAAAACATAGAACCTTCTGTATCAGACCACCCACTTTTTAGGTGAGCAAAACTATAGGAACGGATAAACCATTTGGTATCTGTTGCTCAGTACTCCAGTGGGTTCTTTCTTTTTCAGGACATTCCAAATTGTTGTATTGGTTATGCACAATGTTTCCCCAATGCCTCTGAAAGATGTTCCCTCTTTTCTCACCTTCAAAATGGCTTGCTTTTCTCCCATAGACAGCTCTCTAATCTTCGTGGCTTATGTTTTTTAACAAAAAATGCAGTCATTACAGATTAAACTAAAGGCTAAAACCAAGAGTAGATGTTCAGAGCTATTTACTGTTTAAACAATTAATCTAACTGGACACATCTGGGTAACAAGAAACACCTGTAAGTCATATGTTCCAGTATTTTTCCTGCTTACAAATTGGATGGTCTGATATAAATTGGCCATGTTCTATGTCATTTAACATAATAATAATAATAATAATAATAATAATAATAATTTATCAATTTGTATAGCGCTTTTTACAATGGTACATTGTCTCAAAGCAGCTTTACAGAAATATCATTTTTACATTTACAAGCGACTTACAAACTCACACACCAATGGTAGCAGAGCTGCATGCAAGGTGCTAGCTTGCCATCGGGGGCAACTTAGGGTTCAGTGTCTTGCCCAAGGACACTTCGGCATGGGATCACCCGGGCCGGGATTCGAACCACCAACCCCATGATTAGTGGATTAGTGGACAACCCGCTCTACCGACTGAGCCACAGCCGCCCTAACATGTACTCTACATATAAATACCAGGAAATAACAGCTGCAATTCTAAACTCTCTTCTCATATTCATATTCATCTCAAACCCAAATGTCTTCAGTCTACAGCAAAAACAAATGAATTGGCCTTCCCGTTCCAAAAGTTTAGGAGGTGCCTGTATTATAGAAAATGAACACCTTCTGACAAGTCAGTGTGGAGAATTCAACAGCGCTGTGGTATAACAGTTAAAATGCAGTGTTTTATAGCTTTAAGGCTATTTACCAGTGGCTGGGTCTTGGTTTGCCAGTCGGTTCAGCATTGGGTTCAGCGTTCCAATGAAAAGATAATGACGCAGCTGCATGACTGAAAGCCACATCAGATGCCACAGAAAGAACCAGGATAGAACACAGCTCTGAAAGCTTCTGTCTGGAGAAAGATCGAGTAGGCGAGCAAGATTTAAGGTGATAAGGAGCAGGAGAGAGAGAGCATAAGAAAAGAGCAGGTAAGTAGGTGGTCTCAGAAAATATGTCTTGTGATAAGGGCCTTCCATTTTCAAGCAATAACAAGAATGTGAGCCCTCAACGAGTGAAATAATGAGCAGTACCTTTGCTTAAGTTTTGAGGCAACTCATCTGTCTTTAATTGTTCACTCTCTCTGCTGTTGTTTTGTCCTGCTCTGTCCGGTGAGTCCTGCAACTCCTGCTTGCTCTCATACTCTTCAACATTGTAGCTCCTTGACTTACGATAGCATACCCTGTACCATGAGCAGAAATAAAATAAATAAATAAAAACAGGTGCTTGTCATAAAGGATCTAAATGTTGTTTAGATGTTATTTAAAACTCAGTTATAGATTTTTACCCATAAGTGTAGCTCTCTGGGATTGGAGAAGGTATGTGTGATTTGGGTAAAAGGAAGAGAGTTCGCAGAAGATGAATGATATCACAGGCAGACAGGAAGAGGAAAGAGGTCTGAAGAGAAATCCCTCTCTCATACAGGACCTTAGTGAAAGGAAATTGTGGGTGTTTATGTAATTCACTTGGATGTAAAACATCATTAAATGATCAAATAAAATCAATGCAAACAGTCAAATGACACGCAATGAGAAGCTGATAATTGTGTTTTTTGACAAGTTTTGCAATTAGGTCTGTTACTTACTTTGATGATGAGGAAAATTGCAGATGAGGAGTCATAAGCACCGTTATAAAGAGTAATGATAGTCGAGCGATGAGTGTCACAAAGGTTTCCCACCTGGAGAGGTAAATTTAAAGAAATAAAGCACTTATTTTTTTTTTTATAAATAAGGCCACACAGTGTAAAGTATGAGGCTTGTCACTCAGTCGTTATTCTGACAGTAGTGCCAACTACAATAAAAATCACAGGTTTATAATAATGCACTCATATCAATATGCTATATTTACTATAGCAGCAACTAATTTACTAACTGACTTGTATGGCAGACACTGTGCATGATCTAACCCTAATAATAAAACAGATTTTAAAATGTACTGCTGTTTAACAAAGAGAAACGTCTAATGTTTGATATGGTGAAGCTAAGAAGAGGAGAGGTTAACATTTTCCACCACAGACATGAATGTTTTCAGAATAGAGGACTTTTTTTGCTTTCCAGTTTCTCTGTAACATAAAAAGCTGTGGGTTGTGTTTTTTTTTTTTTTTGTCTTATCAAGTTCAAGTGAACGAAAATAAATCGAGGCTGATGAGGGAACAACTGTTTATTGCTGTTTTATGGATGTTCCACAAAATTCAAATAACTAAACAAACTAAAAAAATGTTAGGATGTGCTCCTCTTTATTAAATAATTAATAAATGTAACCGAATTGCTGTAGTATAAGAGGAATAAAATACTTCAGGATGTGCTGTTATTGGAAAATAATCTACCTCAGGGTTGTAATGGCCCGGCGCACCCCATGTTTTCATACTTATTTGTATTAGAGACATTTAAAGAAAGAGTTTAGCTAAAACTTGTTCACAGTGTCCTCCATCCTAAACTGTACAGTCAGTGTCCTCCATCCTAAACTGTAGTCTATCAACCAAGTCAGGTTTGGTATACAAATTTTGCTTCTTTAGTTTTGCTCTCAACCCATTAAGCTAATACTGCTAATAAGTAAGATAATCTTTTAACTAACAGTTTAACATTGTGCAACTTCCATGCCTAAATCATATGGCACATTTGCCTCAAACTACATCGTGTTGTCATGGTAATCTCAAACAGACATACTGTATGTGGTTTCTGACACTGTTTAACATATCCATGAAAAAAAGAATCAAAGAACATCACATAGCTAAAGACAGTAGTAGTGGCCATCTTGAAGTCGGAATAACGTTTTCTTCCTCAGCAGTTTGGTATCACGCTGAACAAGGGAGTGTGGCCTAAAGTTGCAAACTAGCAAATATTTGAATGATAAAACAGATCCAGATGTATCTGTATATGTACAAATACAAGCTGTCCAACAATAAATGTTCATTGATGTATACTGCCATTTTGTACAAACTGTCTCAATGGACAATGCATTTTTTTCTGCAGGTTTAATCTGATCTTTGATGCAATTTTAGGTCAGTCAAGTGGCCTTTCTTCTACAGCATCAGTTGTAAATTTTCACTAAAGTCATATCTCATTTTGGGGAACAGATGGAAAGAGTAACAATGACATGATATTCTATGTGGACTAGAGTAGACATGCATGTTAGGCTGATTGGCGTGTCTAAAGTGTCCGTAGTGTTTGAATGTGTGTGTGTGTATGTGATTGTGCCCTGCGATGGACTGGCACCCTGTCCAGGGTGTACCCCGCCTTGTGCCCGATGCTCCCTGGGATAGGCTCCAGGTTCCCCCGTCCGTGACCCTGAAAAGGAGTAAGCGGTTGAAGATGGATGGATGGATGGAATAAAATGAGATATACAGTATCTCACAAAAGTGAATACACCCGGGGCGGTTGTGGCGCAGTTGGTAGAGCGGGTTGTCCACTAATCGTAGGGTTGGCAGTTCGATTCCCGGCCCACATAACTCCACATGCCGAAGTGTCCTTGGGCAAGACACTGAACCCCAAGTTGCCCCCGATGGCAATAAAAGCGCTATATAAGTGCGCCATTTACCATTTACACCCCTCACATTGTAAATATTTAACGGGTGGGGATCATGCTCTGCTTCCGTATGTCACAGTAGATGTTGGCATTCATGGTTCCCTCAATAAACTGTAGCTCCCCAGTGCCGGCAGCACTCATGCAGCCCCAGACCATGACACTCCCACAACCATGCATGACTGTAGGCAAGACACACTTGTCTTTGTACTCCTCACCTGGTTGCCGCCAAACACACTTGACACCATCTGAATCAAATAAGTTTATCTTGGTCTCATCAGACCACAGGACATGGTTCCAGTAATCCATGTCCTTAGTCTGTTTGCCCCAAGAAAGCTGTTTACGGGCTCTCTTGTGCATCATCTTTAGACGAGGCTTCCTTCTGGGACGACAGCCGTGCAGACCAATTTGATGCAGTGTGCGGCGTATGGTCTGAGCACTGACCCCCCCACCCCTTCAACCTGTACAAAGTGTCTTTTCTTCAATGTTGTCACATGAAAAGATATAATCAAATATTGACAAAAATCTGAGGGGTGTACTCACTTTTGTGAGATGCTGTGTGTGTAATTAGATAGATAGATAGATAGATAGATAGATAGATAGATAGATAGATAGATAGATAGATAGATAGATAGATAGATAGATAGATAGATAGATAGATAGATATGCAATGCATTTTTTTCCTGCAGGTTGCACAAAGCAAATCTAGTAGCTATATGCTTCCCTTACTTGTTAGCTACATTAGGCAGGTAGCCGTAGTGCAAATCTAAAGAAATAAACATCAAATAATGATCAGATGCTTGATAATCATGAATTTCATTTTTGACCAAACTACTCCTTTAATTCTCCAAACTACTCCTTTAATCCTTTAATGTACGGACATGTACAGTATCTACTACAATTAATACCTGCATGTTTGTGGGAAGTTACAAAATACTGACATGTACAGAATCTGCTACATTTAATACCTGCATGTTTGTGAGAAACAACAAATTGCTCCCCACAGCAATGAAAGAAAGGGCAGGGAAGAGCAAGAGGGAGAGAGCTGGAGGGAGAAAAAAAAAAGTGTTATTATTTTTTTCAGCCTAGCCAATTAACTGAGAATAATTATTTTTAGTGTCCCATTTTTGCTTTTTACCTTTACTTGAAAATGCCATAAGCAACGTCCCTGTGGTAAAGAAGAATCTGTGAAGGAATTCAAGCAAGTATTATTCACTGTTAAACACTGGCAGACATCCAAGTGTTGAGTTTTATCTAGTTAATTATGATGTTACACTTTGAGTGTATAACAAATTAAGCCAAAATCAACAGAGCTAAATAATCTCTCAATTATTATCAAAGGAGAATTAAATGGCCTCAGTTTTCGTAGCCCTTTCATCAGAGATCTTTGCATCAATTTTTTATTTCTTACTATAAGGCATATTGTATATGCTGTGATTAACTGGAGTCCCAATCGAGGTGTATTCCCGTCTCACCCCCAGTGTTCCTAGGATAGGCTTCAAATCCACTGTATCCCTGACAAGGATTAGGACTTACTGAAGATGAACAAATGAATGAATGAATGAATGAATGAATGAAGCATATTTGACAACAGTGTAACCAGAACCTTTGACCAAAGTTAAATCAATAAATCTGCCTTAATTCCAGGCTTATCTAAATCTCTATCAAGCTAATGATTTCCTTCCAGTTTATTTACCCTATCCTATCCTTTAGAGCCAGGGAGGACCATTTCCAATGGTCCATGGTGTATTTTCACCTTGTCAGTGTTACTGGGATAGTATCCAGTTCCATACCAGGATGAAGCAATTACTTCAGAATGTAATAAAATATGAAGCCAATTTTGCTGAAGTGTTATTTAAAATGACTTATAGAAGCTTTAATTAAATTGTGGTTTAACATTGTTATATGTCTCATTTGTTGATTAGTTATTGACTTTATAATTAATTACTTAATTACTTTTACTGTCTGAAGCACAGTGTGTTTGGGGCACATGTGATCTTTGTAGGTTTATGAACTGTACCTCATAACTTTGTATAAAAACACTTCAGCCCAAATAACATTTTATATATTTGTACAGTACAGTGCTGTTTTTTCCACAATTTTACCTTCAATTTAGCTTTTGCCAGTTACCATTTTCTACATTATCAACGTCTCTCACCATCAAAAAACATCTACCACTTTCAGTAGACCCAAAGCTACCCTAATTCCTCCTAGATACCTTAAGGCAGTCGCCAGTTCTTTGTTTATCACCTGACATCATAACTGAAAGTGCTTAGAGGAGTGCAATAACTGGCCTATTCTATATAGTGTGAGATTGGTGAGCACTGGACTAATTTAAAATGCAAACAGGACAATGTTCTTCAGCAAAGTATGAGTTAAGTTTTCATGGACTCCCAGGCCATGGATGATTGTGGCATCATTATGGTTTGAGCTGTGAACCTTAAGGTTGCACTCCACATTTAATTTGTTATTTTACATATTGAATCATCCACACCACTATTTCTCAATACGTTTTCCTGATACTGATGGGTGTCATTTCCGAATGTGTAATTTTAATGCGCTCACATTGCCAGAAATCTTGTAGCTATCGTTCCATACAGGTCAAAAAGGAAGCCGTTGGGGAGAGTGAGAAAGTCGTTCATGAAGGAAGCAACAGTAAAGATAAGAGAGAACTGCTCATCCTGAGCACTGCAGTCTAGGAGAGTAACTGTGTGTGTGTGTGTGTGTGTGTGTGGTATTAGAGAGAGAGAGAGAAACTATTAAATATTAAAAATACATGGTCAGATGTATTATATTGTAAACATACGGCTGGGCAACATGATATAATAATTATATAGCGATAAATAATGCTATAGTCACATCAACAAATTTCTCTGTAAACATATTTGTACTCTTAAGATCAGTTTTTAGCTTCAGACCGCTTTGAAGATTCAATCTACATTCCTAACAAATCTAAGTTTTAACATATAACAAACAACAAGAATAAGACCTGATACCCATGGGTATGTAAGCAATGTATGTATGCAGCATTGTAAGCGAAGCTTGATAATATCAGACACATATTATTCATTCTTACCTTTAGCTGATGTGCCATTTGCTTCAGTAACATTGACACACAGATCACTAAAGTATCCATCTGTCTTCAGAACGTAGACAAGGGAAGCCCATCCAAACATAACCCCAGTAAAACATAGACACTCCAGCAGACCTGTAACAAGGGTCAGTTTATGTCGAACCCTTGTTCCTGATACTCCATCGCATCCCAGCATTGTGCTCTGCTGCAACACTGCTGCTGTCTTTGAAAATACAGCCTGCTATGAGCTTCACTCAGCTGTTTTCATACCACAGTCACAGTTGTTGGTGTTTTACCAGATGCTCCAGTGGGATAAATACAGAGAGAGCTGAGTGAAGAGGGAGACAGAACGCAGAAACTAGATAAAACAGATCATGTTTTGAACCATGATCTTATATAGACTTATCTTATATATATATATATATATATAT
>JAFFST010049351.1:44290-57830 GCA_022414735.1 Noturus placidus
TTCCCTTTTTTTTTTTTTTTTTTTTTTTTAAATTGTCAGATGGTAATGAGAGAGAACGCTCCATGTGCACTACCTATAGCAAAGTTCATCACCGGGCCATCTGAGAGGTCAAAGCCCAAGGCACGAGCACCTGTGACTTACTTGACTGGGAGTTTTCTGGGGAGTTAATACTTCAGGCGATCAGTTTCGATGTAGTGAGCAAGTAGTTTTGGCTTCAGTTGTAAACAGTGTAAACGCTTCCAGGTCATTGTAATGCCGGTGTGTTTTATAATGCAGCTCCACGGGTTAATTAGTGGATTTTTGTTCTGTTCACGCGCTTTTAAACAAGGCACGCGCACGTGTCCGGTCAGGTCCAGACCAGTGTCATGTATGTTATTTATATATAAAGTTGAGAACGTGGTTTGTGTTCAACTGGAGAATGTGTGAGTATGTTTTTTTAAAAAAAAAAACCTGTTGAGTAGGTCGTGTGTACGTGGGGGAAGGGACAGGCGTGGTTCGGTGTTTTCTTTGTAGCCCGCTTTTTGTGTTTTGCTTTGCATTTACACACAATGAGGGACTCCGTATCAAAAAGTCAACAGTTCAGCTACACGGTTAGTGATTTTACCACTCGTCTCACTACCCTGGTCAATTCATCCTGAGTCGTGTGTGTGTGTGACCCTTTACATGGAGAAATGTTTGGGATGTTTCCAGTTTCCCCCTGCGGGTGTGTCTACCTTGACCTGTAGTGGCTCAAAGACATGTTCATACTTTTTTTTTTTTCTTCACTTAATTCATTTTAAAGAAAAATAAAACCTTTACAGAGTTTGTATGAGCTCACGAGGCTGTAAAAGCAGCGCTTTTTCTGAGACGTGTCGCTTTCTTAACGGTGTAATAACCGGGTTTACGGTTACAAGGGTGTGTCCGGCCAACACGGAAGGGCTTGTGTAGCAGTCTTAAAACACAGGGCAAACCTCCTGTCTCCGTCTGTGGTCCGGTTGTGGTTTCATCTCAAATGCTCAGAATATCGTGCTGTAAAACGACTAGGCACGACAGCATGTCCTTTTTTTCTTTTTCTCTTTTTTGAGTTATTATAAAATACCTTCTTGCTTAAGGGAGCAACGGTTCACCATGTTTTCCTACCCATATGAATAAGCTCCGTCCCTGTTCATATTTTGTGTGTTTGAAATGTCACTGGACACGTTCTGAAGACCACCTGTTTCCCAGAAAGAAGACTTTTGAGATGATTCCTGACTGATCACTGCAGTACTTGAGCCTCATTTGTTCATTGTAAGAGTTGGTATGTTATAATGACCAAATCTGATCTCCGTAAGTGTGTAGTTCAGCCACAGGCAAGAGTTAGATATGTGTTCAGTCCAAAGTTCAGAGTCATTAGTTTGGACTCAGGCCAAAAACTGAGAAGGATTGGATTTTCACTTTAACCTGAGTCAGAAAGTCCCAAATTATATAGCTTGACAGTGCTGCCGTAGTGGCCATATTCGGAGAAGTGTTTGTGTGGAAGAAGTCATCACAGTCCCTCTACACAGCAGTGTTGTCTTCTGAAACAGTCCGTTAGCTCTAACTATAGTATAATTTTGAGTGTAAAGTTTTGTTTTTCTTCATCCATAGTACCATCAGAACTGCATTGATTGTTTCTCTGTCTTCCTGAAACAGGCACTGTGATTTCCATGCTGCACCTTACACTGATTGTCCATTCAAAGACCTCTTTCACGGCGTGTGGGTCTCTGCATACTTCCAGTGTTCACCCAAGCCTTCGCTTTCTGTTTGGCATTTCACATTTTTTCTCAGGAATTTGGTCAGATCTGAGGTGGCTTCTGATGTTTCTAATTTTCTGTGATGTTCGGGATTCAATCTTGATAATGTTAGATGTCTGTGGTATTTTTGTGGTTCCTGAAAAAAATGTGATCAGTGGGCAGTTTCCCTACGTTTGCCACGGTGAACCTAAATGTCTTGTGCGTAGACACACCACTGTTAACTCGCATGATTTCTTCTGCTACTGACGTCTAAAAGTTCACAACTGTTGGCTAAGATATTTTTCTTGCTGAGCAGCATCCCTGTTCACTGTCTTGTACATCTGCTCAGTGGTATGCAATGAACTCCAGTTGTACACACATCATTCAAGTGAACATGCTGCTATCGGTTCAAGCCGAATGAATTATCAGCTATTATGCCATCGCCCGATCCTGGGATTTATCTGGGTGTGCTCTTGTACGGTACAAGTTTATACTGTTTTGGCTGTAAAGTGGATTTGCGGTATAATATATTGACTCTCCCATTAGCAGTCATATTATGCACTTGCGTGAGGTTAATTATTTTGGTGGCCCGTTGATGGGATTGATACCTGTCTGTTTTTTCTTTAAAGCGAAGCAGTGGTTCTTCCTCACTTAGTTGCTAATCTCCAAGTTTGCATTTGACAGGAATTTTTGTCTCCACAATGACAAAACTAGCAGAACTGTGTGAGGAATGCAGCCTTGTTTGGCTCATTTGTTAGCTGCATAGTAGGAGAATCCCAATAGAGATCATTCTGATTATTCTGTATTGTTTTACATGGTTGTCTTGAGCGGCTTGGTGCTTGCCCAGCAAAACCTACATAAAGTTTTCCCTCGTTTTGGGTCAGGCTTGTTCCTTAGAATGTCATTTTCTTAATCCTCTGGAGTAGACTTGGAACTTTTTAGGTACTGTTCCCAAAAATAAAAGCGACATGCTCAGCACGGCCTAGATTATAACTACAGGCTATCTGTATTCGAGGTGTGCTTTGAAGGAATACCCTTTGAAGATAAGACCAGTGTATTATGCAGAGGGTGTATTTGTGGTGAGTGTGTTTCATGTGTACCCTAATAATGAATACATTTTAAATCCAGACCTTGTTTGCTGGGAGAATGAAATGTGTGCTTGGACTAATAACTGTTTTCCAGTTGTAATCATGTCCATAGTTCAAAACCTTTAAAATGACTAGAAGTGATGTGATGAACACAGCTCTGTGTGTTATAATAAATCAAGCTGCTAGCTTGTTGCTGAGATTAAAAACCAGATGACGTGGATCCACGCTTCTCTAAGCACAGTTTGGATTGCACAGGTGTTTGTTCATTAGTAACTCAGTTCACAGGTGTATGTGAGCTTGCTGTTACAGGAAAAGGTGTGTGTCACTGGAACTTGCCATCAGACTGAGCCTCTGAGTCATAAACGTCACACTCTGAATCAGACGGTGTTGGAGTGGGGGTGGTAAGACATGGGAACTGGATATGGAGAGAATGAAAGGGGGTGTGCTTTGGGAAAGGAAGAGGAATTTTTCAGGAATTTATAACGAACTAGAGAGGCCGAGACAGGATCAGACATGCCGCAAGACCAGGCGGAATGTGGGTGCGCATGCGCGCCTTATTTTCTGTAAGTGTGTGTTTGCTCTGTGTAAGGGATGTTTTGGGATAAGGGTGGAAAACAGTTTCACGAGTCGATGAAGCTGACTGCTGTGACTGTTTTCAAGGACAGCCCCTCCTATCACCCTATGTGAACACACTTGGACACACATTTACTATTGTTCTGTGATTCACCAGAAGGACAGCTGCAAATAGATCCCCCCCTAACCCTGATTTTGTAGTAGCTGTAGTGAAGCAGAGGTCTGAGCTGTAGGAGGGTAAGAGTACTCGCTCACAGGTGTGGCAGGGGGGCACAGCAGCTGTGCTGTTTTAGCAGCATAGATTTGACCTTGGCAGGCTTCTGTTTCAAGCTCGCTCTCATTTTAGAAGCTGTTTGTTTTTGGGTTTCAGTATTCTTTCGCTCGGCTTGCCAGTTTCGTCTGGGCTACTGCAATTTTCTGGTCTAAGATTGTCTTTTGGCCTGTCGAATCAGGAAATATTTGTTGGCAAGACTAAAAATAGGTTTAAAATGTTTTCTTTTCACTGATATATTGTTCGCTTCGAGTTGAAAGGATAGTTTGATGTTCTCGTGTAGAAAGTGTTGGTTTTAGATTTAGCCCTCTGCAGTCACACCTTTTGGTTGTTTGGAGGTTCTCGTATCTTAATGTTATTCACTTATAAGAGTACAGGTAAAGAAACCATCCTGTTTGTGGTTTTAAGTTTAACAAGGACCTGAAACTGATACAAGTGGGGGGGGGAAGCTTTAATTGCCCTAAAATTGTACAAGTTAAGGCTATGTTACACACACAACCTACTCTTGACGTTCTGTCACTTGATGACTGACGTTTGCGTATTTTAAACAATTACGGTATGGATAAATAGGTTGCAATGATGACCCAGTTGTGCTTGGTAACTAGATAGATAATTTTTCCAAAAGTGTATAAAGTCATTTTTGTTCTCCTGATGTAAATCTGTTTGTGCACTGAGCCCAGAATAACACGCCACAGGATGGTTTCTTCTCACCTGCCGTTCGCACCTAGCTTCATACTCCTCACAGTTAACTGGTGCTAATGAGCAAGTACAGATCAGCATAGTCATTTATTTTTACATTCAGAGAGTGAAATGTCAGCATGCTACTGAATAGCTGTATGTTCTGGGTTTAAAGTGTTCACCTGGTAACCCTGTATTTTAACTGTACATGCTATACAGCTAAGGGTTTTGTGTTTGTGGATTAATAACCCTATAGGTAATATTCTGCAGTAACCAAACGTTTAAGTTGTTCACTTGTGTAAAAAAAAATCAAAACAACTTATCACAGCCAAATGAATGCAAACCAGGTGCAAATTGGAGTGTTGGATATGGAAGATTATATATGTAGGTAGTACATTGCTTTATACTGGCATGCTTAATGGTCATGTTGGCTCCTAACCCCCCCCCCCCCCCCCCCCCCCGCCCCCTTGTAAAAGTGAATATTACGTTAGAAGGAAACCGCAGATGTCACTAAGGTCTCTAACCACTGTAACGGGGAATTAAGAATAGATTATACATGGACATGATATATTCATGGTAATAGACAACTCGAAGCTCTACATGGACCAGCACTTATTCTAAATATATACATTTCTGAACTTTGATAGTTGTCAGTCAGTCTCAGTTATTATTGAAGTTAGTGGAAGGGAAGGGGAAGTTAGTGGATTCTGTGAAGGGAACTTAATGGAATATATCAAGATGCTTCATAGCAAATCATTTCCTGCCAATAAATGTTGAGCACTTGCTTGACATGGCAGATTATAAATATAAATTCCTTGGACGAAATGATTACTCAGATGTCAAAATCGAAAGCATGTTAGGGAGCAAGGAGGTGGGAGTGTCATCCAGTTAAAGCGAAAGTGTGCTGTATGTGTTTATCCACCCCTCTGAGAGCAATACTGCAGAGTTAATGGGTGAAATGAGCAGGCCCTCAGCAATGTTCAAACTGCCATTCTTTAATAACCCATGTAGCTGTGCTTAGCAGACAGTAAATGTTCATTTCAGTTTGTAGTTGTTAACCATTGGCACGGGTCAGTGACTCTGAAGCCTATTTAATAGTGAGCTGTGCATTATAGTTCAGATGCAGGTTTTCTGGAGGTGTCTGATGTAATATTAGAAGACCGTGGTTGGTTTAATTCTGTGTCTGAGCTGATTATGCTTGCCTGTACATGATTTCACTCTTTTGTCTCTTTCTCTTGCACAAATCTTAATCATCCTTCAAAAAACCAGTTTGGTTTCCTGTCACTTGCATAGAGTTAGCCTTTGTTCACAGGCAGTATCATTCTTATATCTTGGAGGTTTTGTCACTGCCTGTCTGTCTGTTTCCTCTAGTTTTGTATTCTTTGTTCCTTTTTTGGTTCGGACAGCTAAGGTCTTTCTTTTTCTTTTTTTTTTTTTTTTTAATCTCATCCACCCAATACAGCAGGACAAGATCTAGTTTATATATTATTTATGTCCACACACGTACACACACGCTAGATGAATACATTGCTAATGCTGAGATGCCATAAGTTGTTCTGTATATACTTTTCTAAGGTATCATGTGTAATGGTAGTTTTAACATCACTGACACCATAGATGACACCTTTTAATGTGAATGTGTAAATTTTCCTTCCTTTTTTGTTAAATAATTTAACTACAGTATACAGAGGTATTATTTAGCACTATTGTTTAGCTAGAAGTAGGCATGTGTGATTTATTGAATGAATTGTCTACATCATATTACACTGCTATGATTGCTGATCATGTTTAAAAAAATTCAGCTTGTTTGATTTGGCTATTTGTGAACAAATACACACGTTAACCTAAAAAAGATTATTTTTGTTTACAACATGTCAGGTTTAGTACATTCAAATGCTGCCATTGTTGATAATTGGAAAGTGATTAACTCGGTTTCGTTTTTTTTTTTTTTACCTCTTTGTATGCGTTTTATTACTTTTTTTTGTGGTCAACGCTCGGGACGCTTTCAAACTCTTATCTTATGTTTACATTATGTTTACAATCCACCATCCAGCGCATTTTTTGTGATTGCTGCTGCCAGTATGCAGTTCCCAACTGCACAGCCAGTAACATTACACCCTGCCCTACTTTCATTAAACCGAAATGGTAGAAATGCTCATTCTTGTATTTGTTTGAAAAAGAAGGGCCATTTCTGGATGATCTTGTCATTTATCTTCATTATTTAAAATATGAAATTGTATGCAGTCAAAAATCAATATTAGCTGTAACTACTAGCAAACCTAAAGTTGGACACACCGCCGAATGTCTTGTTGTGACCTGGTTGTTCTGATTTATAGTTAGTCACACCTACATGGTGCTTGGTTGCTGCTGAAGCTGTACACATTTGAACACTACTTTTATTCGGTAATGCTTTTGTGAAACTAAGTTGTAATCTTATACCTGTAGGGTAACTCTGTGCGTGTTAGGTTTGAGTGTAGTATCCCGTGGAAATGTTTTCATTTGTTCCTTTGATTCAGGTGTGTGTTTGACGGTGTCATGAAATGCTGGGAAGAAATATGAACGAATGAGTCTGTGTATGCAGTTCTACACTGAGTTCTCAGTGTATGCAGCAGTGTGTGTGTAACGCTTTGTCTTCTCTCTCAGTGTGTATGGAGCAGTGTGAGAATGCCGCGTCTCTCCTGGCGTCCGTGCGTGAGCAGGAGATGCAGTTTGAGCGTCTGACTCGAGCTCTTGAGGAGGAGCGTAGGAGCGTGGGGCCATCCGGCACCCTGCCCCGCCCCCTCCCCACGCTACAGGTAACACCTCCTCCCACCAGTCAAGTGACTGCGGGGGCTACAAGTCATTGCCGTCCCACACCATTTTTGTTCTTCTCCATCCTCTTCATAAGCCTGTGCCCCACTTCATGTGTGTTTGAGCCTTGCGTGAGCATCCAGCGGCCATCATTTCCTGTTGTCATATCAATTGCATCATCTCCCTTTCAGTGCATGATGACTCACCTCATCCATTACTTTGCTAATTTGTTTTATAACAATCCCTTCTTCTATTTGCATTATTTGCATCCTGATCCCATTTTCCATCAAGCACACTGCTATCCCACTCATCCTCCCTTGAGATGTCTTCATCATTTCGTGTCTGCATCATTACTTTCTCCTGGAGACAATGTCAGACCGTAAATCTGGATTCAGCTTCTTTTTTTTTCGTTTTTAAAAGCAAATGTTCATCACGCATGCTGCTACTCCATGTCCGATTCACGCATCCCTGTTGTCTGCAAAATGCATGCTTGTATGTCTTACATGAATGAAAAAACGTCATGTATGTCTAAATGTACTTGCAATTGACTCACTTCAGAAAAAAATTCCCTGGACCAACACAGATTCTGTGAATTTATTTGAGTAAAGTTGATACGTGGTAACATTTTTGTAACTGCATGAACATGCCATTTTAAAACTATATGCTGGTATGGTGGTACTTTGCAATGTGACACATTTTTCCGAAAGTAAACAGTCATTGATTAGAGGCAACACTGCTTTCAATTGTACACGTTTGTTGACAAAGGGTGTTGAGAAGCTTCAAAATTCAAGTTAGCTTTCTTAGAAAAAAAAATAAGACCACATGAAGGCTAATGAGTTTATAATGCAGCTGGCCTTCAGGAACTACAGCTGTGCTTAGTGGATGTGCTGTATCTGATTTCATATAATTATTTTCCCTCGGAGACTGTACAGCTGCTGTGTGGTCAGACTGAACACCTGACTTGCTTTTATTTTATCCTTTCATAGTGATACTATTGCAGCAAAATATTTAACTCTTTCTTCCTATTGAATATTTATTCACAACATTTTAAAATAGGTATTTAAAAAAATTATTGCATTTTCCGATGTATGTAAAATCCGTTAATCAGAATCTAAAGTTGGAAGACTTTTCATTATTACTTTAATAATTATACAGAGAAGCCCCACTTGGATAAGTGTCTCATTTTCAAAAGAGCACTTCATATTGATAACTGTAAAAAGTAAGGATCGTTTGTTTAAAAAAAAAAACAACCTGTCTTTGCATGTATGAGTTGAGATACCATCTCAAAATGACGAATAAATGTACAGCCAACTATGATTTAAAATCAAAATATGTGATTAATTACAAGACGGTGAGGGAAATTTGTATAGGGATATTCCTTTTCTGTAAGATGTCAGTGATGAGTATCCATTTTGTCCATCCAGTCAAAACTTAGCACTATGAAGTTTTTCAGTAATAAAAGCCCAAATGTGACCTTAAACTTCACCCGCACCTTCACATGAATTTGAGTCAGTTTATCCAGAGGGTGTACATGAGTGTTTGATGCACGTAAGAGAATAAGCTCGAACCCAGAATGGGTCACCATCTAGTAATCGCAACAAAACCTAATTGTACTCCATCCACAACTACGTACAGAGTTTTTACTGTGATCCTTTTGTAACTCTCTAAAATTGTTTATAAGCCGTGTGATCAAAACCTGAGGATGAAAGTATCTGCAAGAGCAGGGAGTGATCCACATTATCAAAATAATTCGTTAAAGCAATAAACATGGCTCTGCACTGTTTATTAGTGAGAGAACAAACATCATTAACAATTGGTGCTACAGCTGTAATAGTGCTAGATCTAAACCTTGACACTATTGTTTAAATACTGTACTAAAATATTGTTTCTGGATTTAAAGAAATATGAAGTTGAGAAGCTCTAATATCTTGGCGAGGGAAGAGTTTTGCAATTGGGATAATTGTTTAAATTATCTGCCCATGTTCTTAAATGGATATTTGAGTTTATGCTACAAATTATAGTTAATCAGTTCCCATAACTTGCAGAACATTTTACATAATTTGAGATCCACATAGCACACAGTTTTTAAAATCATGTTTAGATTTGTAACACATCAGACACAAACCAAAATTATTTTTGGAATGTATAGCAGAGTTTTTAAGCCAACTAGATCACATTGGCTTTTTTCCTGAATAGCTGTTTGCTCAGAGTTCATTAGCGCTTAGTCTAAATACTCAGAGTTGAAGGGCAGCAGAGGAATTCTCTGTAGGATTGCTAGACCCTGTATCTAATATTTTAAATATTTCTCTCTACTGTTAGTGTATATATTAGCCAGTAATGTATAGGATGTAAGTGAAGCATGCCCTAACATCTCTGTGGAAACAGAACGAGTCTCCTCGTTTTTCTCTAGTGAGGCTTATTCTTGTTTGGTGGTGTTGCATGTTCAGGCAAAAATCCTTGAAAGTTGATTGAGGCCAACGTGGGACGATCCCCCTAAAAGCTCTAATGGAGCTGTGGTTAAAAACCAGATAAGGAACTGGTTCAGTCAGTGAGACTGAGAGCTTTGACCCATTCCGGAAGTTACTCAACATCTAACAGGCATTTTACAGTTATAATCTTCTGGTCTGCTTTCCATCAGCCCAAAATGACAAACTTTGACAATAGTCCCTTTTTTTTGGATTTATCTGCTTCATATGAGAGATCAGCAGTCCTCTGCTATTTGGCCTTTTCTCCATTTCCCACACAGTCAGTATTCTCCCTCTCTGAGTTTAAAGCACAGAGCTGAAGTAGTGCCACCACAACACACACTTTAAAGGGTGAATGTGTAGGGCAGTGGTTTTGGAATGTCCCAATCAGTCTTATCTTTCTCGGTTGACATAGTTGTGTAGGTTAAAATGCAGAGCAGGCTCTGGGCCTACCTGCTGACAAGTACTCACAAGCCTGTGCCCCGCCTAGACCCGCTTCCAACTCAATGGCTCCCTCTATGGGATGGAATGATCACTCTGCTCTTTTGCCTTGTGCATTTTTGTGGTGTTGTATGACATCATTGCATTGTTCCATGAATGAGGTTTTGCAGGAGCCATTGTCCTTTCTCTCCTAATTTTTTGTTTAATGGAGTTCATGAATTATTAAAAAAAAAACATGGATCTCTACGTATGTATTCTGATCCACGCTGAGTTTGTGTGTTTGCAAATTTAAAGCTGATATAAGGACTTCTAGCTGCTGCTTAGAATGTTAGAAATAGTTCAGTAGCCTGAACGCTAGCCACTGTAATGTCCGTACCACGTCACTTAACTCTAATTGTTCATGGCTTCCCATGAAGATAATTCCTTCTCCCTTTATCTTAATATTCAGCAGTCTCTCTCTGAATCCATTTCTCTAGAACGGGCGTATCCCTGGTGATGCAGAGTTAGAGCGTCTCAAAATAAACGAGGGATATATCAACGGGACACAGGTATGTGTGTGTGTGTGTGTGTGTGTGTGTTCTCTATCTTGCTGTTTTGGGGCTAGATGGTGTTTGGAAGAGAGGAAACACTTTTCAGATCGTGGCTGTAGCTCACTATTTGTGCGCCCCTTACAGTACAGGATGTTGGACCCAGGTCACCTTGTCGCAGAGACTGTAACAGTGGAGGAGGAACCCCAGGAGACGATACCAGTAATTTCTGTTCAAACTAGTGAAGATGGCACCACACGCCGCACTGAAACCACAGTAAGCCTTTCTTCTGCAATCTCACCTCCATATCAGTTTTGTTTAGGGTCTTTGAATAAACAATAAAATGCACTTAAAGATTAGTGTTCTCTTAGATAATACTGACCGTATTGGAGAGGGTCGAGAATTTATTATACTAAAGCTGGACACACATTTTTGTTTTCTTAAAAATAATTAAGTAATTGTTACCCTCATAATTTTGACAAGGGTTATAATTTTTTTCCCAGGTCAAGAAAGTCACTAAGACCACAACCACTCGCACGGTTATCCCCTCAGTCTCTGACACACTCTCTCTGGATGGCACTGGTTCCGTCACCGGTATGAGCGGTTATAATGCCCCTATAGACCGTGTGTACAGACAGCCAGCACACATGGACTACCCAACAGCTACAGTCCCTCGAAATTACCACTATGGGCCCCCAGTGGGGTATGATGACTACCGCAGCGGCCCACCCTCTGAAACATATGCCAGCCTCAACCGAGGAGCCCGTATGGATGATCGCTACAGGTGGGTGTGTGTGTGGTGTGATGATGCAATGTCATATTATGGTTTTGTTCACACTATGTTTAGATGTAAAATTAAGGGCTTCTGAAACGCAATGATGCAGCAATTGTGGAAATTAACCTCTGAATCTTTTTCCAGACCCGTGGATGGCTACCGAACATTGGACTCTGGCTACCGTGTCCACGGCAGGCCCCAGCAGGACCCATATGCTGCCCAGCCACAGGTAGGGCGCATGGGTAGCGCCATGGAAATCTCTGGCTTACAGCGTTTTGTTCCAGAGCCCTACGGACTGGAGGACGACCAGAGGAGTCTGGGATATGATGAGCCGGATTATGGTATGGGGCCCTCTTTGCACTACAGTACCATGCCCCGGCTTGGACATCATGCTCCGCCTCCACGAAGGACTGGGTAAGTGCAAGCAGATGCGTGTGTGCGCAAACTTGGTAAAGTATTTACAGTTCTACTGCTCATGTGTCCACTTGAATTGGTTTTGCTATAATTGATGTGTGTCTTTGTGAGTAGATCCTACGAGGGTACTCTGGATGTGGATATGAGTGGAGCAGGGGATATGTATTACTGGGGTGGCGGAGCTCCTCTGGCTCAGGGAGAAAGGGGTAGCATGGCGTCATTGGACAGCACACTGCGTAAAGGCCCTGCCCCAACAACATGGAGGCAGCCCGAACTGCCTGAGGTCATCGCTATGCTGAACTATCGTCTGGACCCAGTCAAGAGCAATGCTGCTGCTTACCTTCAACATCTTACGTTTAAAAATGATAAGGTACACATCCACACCCACAGACGGGCAATAAATCCAGGACAGAATGTTAAGTCTCAATAAATCAGGGCAACAGACCCGAGGCTTCAGCAGAGTTTCTGCTTACTGATTACTTTGGTCAGCTTACTTCAACTTTCTACTGTTAGACTATAAAAATGGGGAAATATGAGAATAGGTTACCTATTGCATGCCTTTTGCATGCATTATCAATCCTTTTATAATACTAAACAGCTTCAGTGTCATTGACTGGGTATAAAATGGCCAGTGCTGTTCACTGTTGTGTAAATGTCTGTATATTCTGATATATTTTTTTACCAACTCTATTAAATATTCAATATCACCTGGATTGCTAAAACCCATGTTTGGAGGATATTTATTGTCCCTCATCGACTCACTTTCTTGCTGCATCTCTTATCCCTTACGTAGGTCAAATCAGAAGTAAGGCGCTTGAAGGGCATTCCCGCTCTGGTGTCCATGTTGGACAACCCGAAGAAGGAGGTGCATCACTCTGCCTGCGGAGCTCTGAAGAACATCTCATATGGACGAGACCATGACAACAAAATTGCCATCAAGAATTGTGATGGAATCCCCGCTCTGGTGCGCCTGCTAAGGAAGACCAGAGATCAGGATCTGACTGATACCATCACAGGTAGACGCTCGGTGGACAATGCGACGAAGGTGGAATCATTTAGTTTAAAAAAAATTGCACTTGTATTGACTGGTCACTCTTTCTCTCCCAGGTACTCTGTGGAATCTGTCATCTCACGACTCTGTGAAGATGGAGATTGTGGACCATGCGCTCCACGCGTTGTCTGATGAAGTGATGGTGCCACACTCGGGCTGGGAGAGAGGGAACGATGGAGGAGAGGAGAGCTGCAAGCCTCGCCACCTGGAATGGGAGACGGCTCTGACCAACACTGCTGGCTGTCTGAGGTACTGAGACCCAGAGATATTGGGCATGGGAGGGTGGGAGAGACTGTTGGTGCAGGTGGTGTTTTTTTTTTTTTTTTTAAATTATGGAGTAGATATGTTGGCCTGAGACTGAAAGGTGTGCGCACGCACGCATGACAGGAAGCTGTGCTCCTGTATGCAAGAAAGGGGGGGAAGTTGAAAGGGAAATGGTTTTCGTGTTATGCAAGCTCCTTAATGGCATTTGTCTCTTTAGGAGTGAGCGGGAGTGTTTGGACAAAAGAGTGAAACGTGATCTTTAAAAATCCACTTATTTGTCTCGAGTGCTTCCCCTTTAAATGCTGCTCTCCTCTTGTTTGCCTTTAGAAAGCACTGTGATAAATGTTTTCCCCTGATTGTATCTCAAAAGAACTGAAAGTGTCCTGCTCCTCTCTCTCTGTCTTTTAAATTCTTTCTTTTCTTTTACTGGTTTGGCTCAGGTTTTTAAGGCGACTTTTTTTTTTTTTTTTTTT
>JAFFST010049351.1:59601-71343 GCA_022414735.1 Noturus placidus
TAATTAAATTTTTAATCGAAATCAGCAGGAGCCTCCAACTTCACGTCCCACTCCGTTCGAACCCGAATTCGAACCAAGGCGACATTTTTAAAGTGTTACTTTTCCTTTTAAGATAATTCGTTAACTGGCAGGGGTGTAACAATCAATTCTTTTTCTTGATACATTTATTAAAATTCCTCCCAAATGTGCATGTACATTTGCAATCAATGATTCAACCCCCATTGCAAATCAGGTTTCTTGTCAAAATTTACAGACTTTCGGCTGTTTGCAATGAATAGATCAAACGAATGCAATTGAAATGGTTAAACACAATGAATGCTTCAAGTGATTTCTGCAAATTCATCTGAAAATGCAACTTATGACTTATTCAAGCCCTTCATGGCAAGAAATCTTTGGTACTTGGTAGAGAACCCAATTTCTATTATGACCTTCTGCAAATGAGATGCATAGCCAGAGACTAGCTTCTGGCAGCGTTCCTGAGGAATCTTGGCCCATTCCTCATGAGCAATGGCCTCCAGTTCAGTAATATTATTGGGTTTGCGTGCTGAAACTGCCTCCTTCAAATCCCACCAGAGATTTTCTATGGGGTTCGAGTCAGGTAACTGTCTTCAGAATCTTCCAGGACTTCTGTTACTAATCCTTGGTGGTATTTGAGGTATGTTTGGATCATTGTCCTGTTGGAAGGTCCAATGACGCCCAAGCTTCAGCTTCCTCACTCCTAGGATTTCGCGATACTTCAATGAATCGATTTTGCCTTCCACATCCAAAGTGTCCGTAGTGTATGAATGTGAGTGTGTATGTGATTGTGCCCTGCGATGGACTGGCACCCTGTCCAGGGTGTACCCCGCCTTATGCCCGATGCTCCCTGGGATAGGCTCCAGGTTCCTCCGTGACCCTGAAAAGGAGTAAGCGGTTGAATATGGATGGATGGATGTTGCAGGTGTCCAGTGCCAGAGGATGCAAAGCATCCCCAGAGCATCACAAAGCCACCAACATGCTCGACTGTGTACAGAATGTTGTTTCTTCATTCTTCTTCCTCCGTACATACTTCTGATCCATCGTTTCCCATAAGTTTTGTTTCATCGCTCTACAGAAATGATTCCCAAAACTTCTGCGGCTTATTTATGCTTTTTAGCCGACTTTTCTTGTGCTTTTGGGTCTGTAGTGGTGTACGTTTTGGAGTTCTGGCATGGAAACCTTCTGTGTTTAGTAGGCGCCATACTGTGCTCACTGAAACCTCAGTGCCTGTTGCCACCGACTTTTGCTGCAGGTCTTTTGCAGTCACTCAAGGGTTTTTCACAACCTGCCTTCTCAGAAATCTGGTTGCAGCCGTTGATGGCTACCTTTTACTGCCCTGTCCAGGTATTAATATTAATATTCTGCCTCTTGCTAGTTCAGGTATTTCCTCTGTTCCAGCTCAAGCACACCTGGTGCCACTAATGAAGCCCTTGATTAGTGCTTCAGGTATGCTTGAGACAACACCGGTTAGGCATATTTGTGCTGTTGAGAGATTCTATTCAGGGGTTGAATAATTTTAATACTGAAGAAATCATAAGTTACATTTTCAGTTGAATTTGGGGAAACCACGTGAAGCATTTGGTGTGTTGAACTATTTTAATTGCTTTTGTTTGATCAATGCACAAAGCTGAAAGTCTGTAAATTTTGACAATAACCCTGATTTACAGTGGGGGCTGAATCATTTCGATTGCAAATGTATGTGTAAGTAAAAAGCATGTAGATTTTAAGTGATTACAAACATTTAATGGGATCATGAAAAGTGAACAAAATAATGTTTTTAAAAATATCCTTTTAAATTATCGGCTCTGCATGGTCATTCTTCTGGAACTTCAGTGCATGTAGTCTTGAGCATGTGGTCAGAAATGAAACGCACGTTGATACCTTGATGAACAATTTGTGTTCATGGAAATTTGCTGATAAAACTAAAGTATTTTAAGCAATTTGATACCTTTTAATCAAGTACAAAATGATCAGGAGCATGAATTAACATTTAGATAATGGTTACTTTATTTTTTGGTAGGGAGTAATGTTTCAGACAGTAAGTTTTATTTATCATCTTCGCTGTTCTTGTATTAACCGGACTGGTCTCGTTTATATACTGAACCAAAAGTCAGTAATCAGCCTCTCAGTTCTGAGCTGTTTGGGATGTGTCCCTGCCACCTTTCTTTTTCATGTGGTATATCTTCTCTCCACAGGAATGTGAGCTCGGAGAGGAGCGAGGCCAGGAGGAAATTAAGAGAATGCACTGGCTTAGTTGATTCGCTCATGTACATCGTCCAATCCCAGATTAACTGTAAAGATGTGGACAACAAGGTAATCAGTAGAAATGTTGTATTGTATTTTTATTTTTAAGGGTATGTCTTGGTGGGCTTCATTGTTAATCAAGTCTTTAAAAACATTTCTCTTTCCCTATAGTTGGTGGAGAACAGTGTGTGTCTTTTGAGGAATTTATCATATCAGGTGCATCGAGAAGTGCCAGGTTGTGAGCGTTACCTGGAAACTGCACCTGTCAATCAAGGCCCTGCCCCTGCCAGTCATAAGGGTAGCTGCTTCAGCTCCCGCAAGGGCAAAGGTGTGGCAAAAGACAAGATGTTTAATTTTTGGAACACAGACTAATGAATTTTTTTTAGCCAACATTGACATAAAAAGTAAATGTAATTAAACAGAGCTTATGAATACTTTTAAAGAAGTGTTTTAAAGTTGTGCTTGTGATTCTTCATTGCATGTGACCTGTGAATGTTTTTGCCGTTATTTTTATTTTAATCTTGGCAAGCCTGTTGCTTGAAGGTTGCTTTTGGTGGCTGGGGCACTGTTGCTCTGCTTTTTCTTGGAGTCTCTCACTGTCTTTCTTCTCTTGTGCTGTGTTTTTGTTTTTTCTATTCTCGGCTGCTAATTCTGTCTACTGCCACAACAGACGAGTGGTTTTCCAAAGGTAAGCCCCTTCTTTTGTGAGCTTTGCTTTGCTTTTCACCAGAGATCACCAGTATCTGTTTTGAGATCACCAGTATCTATTTTTACTTGCTATCATCTCTTCTGTTATTGATGTATTCATATTTCTTAACTAAGATTTTAATCACAATTTTACACAAAGAATGATTACTTTGCTGTTTGTTTAGCAGTGTTTGTCTTTTTATTTTATATTTTATTTATTTATTTTTTAAACCTTTCAAGAGAGAAATTGATTTTATAACGTGGGTCATATGATTACTCCTTTTTATGGAGTCTGTTTGAGGTCAAGGCCATTTAATGATTTCTCATAGAGTCGCTGACATGTTTTTGGAAATTTTTTAGGCAAGAAAGATGATGATGGAACCGCAGACTTAATTGACATTCCAAAGAGGACCTCACCAGCCAAAGGTATCATTCACATGAACAGTTATGCTCGAATGCATTTTTTCAGTTTTTTGAGATCTGATTATGAATGAAAACTTACCTGAGATGAATAATTAGGGAAACTTGCTACATTCGTTTGCTTTGGGTAAAAGATCTGAATAATGTTCTGAGAAGCCAGAATTTAGCTGGAATTGATGCTTCTGTGATGCATGTCTTCCTTAATGTATTTCTCAGTTAATGTAATCCTCAGTTAAACAAAAGATGCTTAAGCAATTTGCACCAGTTCTGGAAATTAGATTTTGAAACCAGGGAGGTTCTGTCCATCTGGGTAGGACTTTGTCATGTAGGAATATGCTGAAAGTTTACATATGGTAATATACATAAAAATGGCTCTTTTTAACACTAGGCCTCTGGTGATTGCGTAATTGGATATTAAGTTATCTGGTGAGTTTGACATGTGATATTCTCCCATGATCATGGGGGGGAAAAGAGCTAATAGAGATTGTAACCTTTTTCATGGAAAAGTGCTGCCTGGGGTTTTCTGTTCTCTAAAATTGAAAACTGATTGCCATGGCCACTTCACATAGTGTTCGCTTAATTGGTCTTATAAATATTAACCTGAAATAGTAGTGATGCACCGAAATTTTGGCCAGAAAATATGGCATTTTTGTTTTTTTTGCTGAAAGAGAAAAAAGGCTGAACATATGTCTTCTTCCCCCCCCCAAATGCTCAGCACTTAGATTTCACTTTCAATCTAGCCGATGGTTATCACGGGGCTATCTGGAAAAGGGCGATTATATCAGCAGTTTGGAAATACTTCAAAGTTTCTGATCAAGGTTGCCATCTGCAATTTCAAGAGGGGGTACGGTGCCAAAGCACTTTTCCATGACAGCTTTGATACACCCTGAAAACATGACATCCCATTCAATATGCAGAGCACATCAAAAGAACAGAAGAATAGAGGCCCGCTGACATTGTGTTCTGCCTGTTGTTTTCATTAAAATGACTGTACATATTTAAACTTTTAATATTAGCAGGACGCTTGTCTAGAGCTGCTAAATTCATTACTGCTGTTTTGCATATCATAATTAAACTTACAGTAGTTGTATAATTGGATTTTAAAAAATCTGGTAAATTTGTTTTTTACTGAATTGAATGAAGTTTAATATATTAATGTGTTTGCATGTTAATTTCAATAAAAAAATGTAAATTTTATTAGTTTGTAGTTTTTCCAATTTAGACTAATTAAATTCATGAAATAGAACAATTATACAAAAATCTGTTTCAGTTTTCAGCCAAGTGCATCCTGAGTTTTCAGGTTCGGCCCAGAATTTTCCTTTCAGTGCATCACTGTTATACAGTTCTTACTACTGTTATTAACCAAGGATGTAGAAGAGTGAAGTGTGACCAGGCAAGCCATCAGATTACAGCACGGAGACGTATTATCTGAGAAATTCTAAGTATTATCCACACAGCTTGGGTTTTCAGAGATTGGATGGGTTATAAAATTAGGACAATATAATATTTTAGAGTGTGGGCTGGGAGGTGTTTTTTTTTTTTTTCCAACGGCAAACATTGCATTAATTTAGGTTTTGAACTCCTTATGTTCACTTTAAGGGTTTCACATTTCTTTTTTCTACTCAAAGCATAGAAATAACCTGTTTCTCCTTTCATTTGGTTTAAAATCAGATTGCTGTCAAACAGCTGACGTATTGCCTTTCATGCAAACAAACCTAACATAATCCATGTTTGCACCTGTAAATTAAACGGTGGCATTATTTCCCCAGTTGATTCTTCTGTTTTCTTTAATTTATATTTATAAAATACTGAACTCCTATTATTTGTGATAAAACAGTACAGATTCATTATAATTATCACCCAGCCCTAATTAACTAGAAATTTCTCTGATTTGTATTTTAGGTTATGAACTGCTTTTCCAGCCAGAGGTGGTTCGAGTGTACACGTCACTGCTGAAGGAGAGCAAGAATCCTTCTGTACTAGAGGCTTCTGCAGGAGCTCTCCAAAATCTGTGCGCAGGCCGCTGGACCGTAAGTATATGCTGCTGACCGCCACACAACTGCCATGAGATCCTTTAATTAGAGTCACTGCTGGTTAGTTTTGCTATATTTGTTAGAGTTCTCTCTCTCTCTCTCTCTCTCTCTCTCTCACTCTCCCCTTCTCCTCTTCTTCTTCCCTCTCTCTTACAGTATGGACGTTATATCAGGGCAGTGATGAGACAGGAGAAAGGATTGCCCATGATGACTGAGCTGTTGAGTCACGGGAACGACCGTGTGGTCCGAGCCATGTCTGGAGCCCTGAGGAACCTGGCTATTGATGCTCGTAACCGGGATCTTCTTGGTTAGTGTGTGCCCAGAAAACATGTCTGTGTTTCTCTGTATATGTGGAGAAAGTGTTTGATGCAAAATCGTGTTAAATATTTTGCATGAGAGATTGAAAATTCCCCATGTATTCTCTGGAAATTAAAAAAAAATATGCCAGGGCAGCTATGAAGTTTCTCGGCCAAATATTAGCACACTTATTTGACCTTTCCCTGTCCAAGGCATGCAGGGAGTGTGTGAATTGTCCAGCCCAACTTGTATGAGCAGGCTATGGTGCCAGGTCAGCTTTTGTTCACCTTAGCTCATTAGGTTACTCAGACTTGGAGACCATTGTGAATGAATATTTTTGACAAAAGTGGTGATGGGGGAGGTTGTAAGCTTGCGCAAGCTTTACTTAAGAATAGGATCACTCAGTTTACATGGAAAAAGGGAGAAATTGTGGTAGAGTTTGTGTGTAGACATTGGAAAGTTACCAATTCACACAAGAGTTGGTAAGCAATCGCAGAGGTAGGTTGCCTGAGGCATAAAATGCTAAATTGCAGTGATTTTTAATGTTGTAATAAATCACTACAATTTCCTAACCAGGATACTACTCTACAGTACTCTAACAATGCCTCAAGCTTAATAAAAATCTAATCTAGCACCTTATTAAAGTAGATATGCTAGAAATGAACTTGTTCTGTACCATGTGCAGGAAGGCACGCTATTCCTAACCTTGTGGCGAACCTGCCGGGTGGTGGACAGAGTCAGCCTGTACGTAACCTGTCGGAAGAGACCGTGGTTTCGGTGCTCAGCACTCTGGCTGAGGTGGTCGGCTCCAGTGTGGAAGCAGCCAAGATCCTGCGCAGCTCACAGGGCATTGAGAGACTGGTGCTCATCAACAAGGATGGGTCAGTTTGTTTCTATCAGTCTTGATCTCTACCCTGGGCTTCTGTTGCGCTCAATTGGTTTGTGTTTTTAGTGCCTCTTTCCTTGTGTTCACTACATGTATACATTGTAACTCTAGTTAGTAAAGTTGTTTTCAGTGTGTGAATGGAGAACATCTCTTTTTGCGACACTGTGCCTGTCCCACAGTAACCGTTCCGATAGGGAGGTACGTGGCGCCGGCCTGGTGCTGCAGATTGTGTGGGGATTTAAGGAACTGCGGCGCACGCTGGAGAAAGACGGCTGGAAGAAATCAGACTTTGTGGTCAACATGAACCCTCCCAGCAACACGCGCACCAACGGAGGCTATGAGGACAGCAGCACCCTGCCACTCATTGACAGAGGTATGACGTGCTTCCTTCCATCTATTTTATTAGATTTTTGTGCATGTTTCATTATGGTAGTTTCAATTATAATATTGTATATATTTGAGTACTCTCAATTTTTCTAAATGAGTAGATAACTTTTTAATTTTTTTTATTTTTTATAAATATAAACCCCTCCAGGAGGAAAGCAGGACAGAGACAGAAACATGATTCCACTGAATGACTTGAGATCAGGTGATTTCCTCATATTGATGCACCTGGTTTTAATTCCCACAACGGCGTTAATAAATATACAGGTTTCAAATGGTGTGTGTGTGTGTATGTGATTTTTATAATTTCAGTTATTCTTTTTGTGCTAGACTCCTATGCTACACTGGACCAGAGAGGACGGAGGAACACTTTGGATGACACTCTAGAACCTGCAGAGAATGATATTCAGGTAAAAACGTGTTCAAGCAGCTGACGCACTGGATTTTTGCTTTCTTATTTATTTAAACCAATCTTGTCCTAAAAAAACATGGGTTATTCTGGACATTCTTGGCACTATGTGAATTTTGATGAAAGAGTAAGTGGTACTGTTGATTAGTTTTTCATGTTACTGACAACCATTATTAAGCTTATAGAGAAGCAGAAAATCTAAAAAATAATCATGTTTTTGTTTATTGAACTGCATGGACTGCAAAATAAAATTGCCTCCACAGGAAGCCAGTTCCTTTCACAGTCCCACATCAGGGTTTTTTTTTTTTAAGGTGAAATGGCTTTTTTCAGAAGTTTTAAGCATTTAGTCTGACTGCTGCTTAATTAAAATGCATATTTGAGTGTTTTCACATTTAACACCTCCATCACTTCCTTTAAAGGCAAGTCCTGCAAGACATCAGACCGACTCACATGTTACACTAATTATGCTTGTTACTTTCCTCTAACTCTACTAATCACTAATGACCGGGGAACTGTGCACAGTCTGACTCTAACCATTTTGCCCTCTCTCTCCTTTTTCTTTCTCACATATTACTTGTCTATGATGACCCCTTTTCATCTCTGAACACGTGTCCCTCCTCTCTGGCGTGCTCACCCAGGGAGGGATGTATGGGGAGAGGCGGGGTTCCATGCCCTTGTTGGACTCTTACGACGGTTAGGCCACTCCCCCCTCACCCCACTCAGTGCATGAGCGAGCATGGTATGTGTGTCCACTGCCTCCTTCCTTCACTGCATGGGCTCTCAGTGTATGTGTGTGAGGTCTTTAACCTTCAGCCTCTCTCTAACCCAGTGATTCTCAAACCAGTCCCGAGGGCCCTTGGACAGTCCAAATTTATTTATTTATTTATTTGTTTGTGTTGTGTGAGATGGGATGGAGCAAGACATTTGGACCGTCTGGAGAGGCCCTGAGGACTGGTTTGTGAACCATTGCTCTTACGTATTTGGTATTGATATGATTTTTGTTGTTCCTGCAGTAAAGTTGTTTTCCTATTTTATTATAGTTTGTATATACACTACCAGTCAAAAGATTGGAGACACTTGACTGAAATGTGTCTCATGATCTTTAAAACCTTTTGATCTGAAGGTGTATAATTAAATGTTTGAAATCTGTGTTGTAGGTGAAAATATAATTGTACCAACATATTAATTTCTTTCGTTAGAAAACTAACATTTTATTTACAAAAATCTTTAAACGCAGGATTTGGAGTGTAATATTCCAAAAAGAAGCCAATATGTGTCCAGCATAGGTGGGAACTCCTTTAATACTGTTTAAAAAGCATCTCAGGGGTTGCTCAAGAAATCGATTGCGGAAATGCCAAGAATACATTTCTGGAAATTCTAGGCAAAAAGTGTGTACTTTGAAGATGATATAAATATATTTTCATTTATTTTGGATTTTGTATCACAACATAATTCCCATAGTTCCACTTGTTACTTCAGAGTTTTGATGACATTATTATTATTATTATTATTATTATAGTAAGTGTGTGGGGAGAAATAAATGAGTGTCTAAACTTTTGACCGGTAGTGTATGTGCTGTTCATGTACCCACTTTGGTCACATGACTTGTGTGTAGTTCGATCACCTTCCCCTAGTGTTTGTGGACTTGTCTGTGCTGAATGGGTTTGTGCATATGGCGCGTCATGCACAAAAATGCCCTTCGTTAGTATTGTGACCATCATTTAGGGGCCTTTTTTGTATGTTTTGTGCCTTGAAGGGATTGACAAGTCATTTTCATTGACATTTCATGCCACTCTTGGAGATTTCTCAAGAAGAAAGAAAATTAAGTAAATGTATAGACTGGAGCTGATTCCTTAAATTTATATTTAGTTAATATTTGTAATGTCACTTAAACATGTTCAGAGCTCTGTCAACTACAGAAAAGAGGCACCTGAATATAGGGTGAGAGAGAATATTTGCAGTTGTATATCTGCCAATAAGTTACACATCACTATTTAGAATATTTGATGCGGTGTATGCCATATTATAAATGAACACTGCTTAGCAAGTATAAGTCAGTGGTAAGGGTTTCTGATACACACATAAAATCATCTTAAACATTATACAAATTAAAGTGTAGTTGTATTTTATTTTCTTACTTTAATGCAGTTATTGTTAGAATTGTAGCTTGGACATTTGTTCTCCATGACACGACACTGTATAACTTAATTTCTCAATGTCATTATTCTGTTAGCTCAATCTAAACGCATTTCAGTTGGAGTGATCAGATTAACAGTTCTGTTCATGTTTCTCAAACTATCCTGGAGCACCGATTCGGTAAATTGAAATAATCATCAGATTGCCAAGAAGCAATGGCATGTGGTGATTCCTTCAAACTAGGACTGTTTATTTCCCCACAAAAGCTGCCCTACCTAGAGAGCTGCCTTTATAGTGTGTAGAATATTGTGGTATGTGATGTAACTGATTATTGGCACATACCACCTATAACACATCAATACTAGATATTTTTTTTCATTCAAAAACTTTTTAATAACTATATATTCAGGGTTCAGAGTTGGTCAAAGACCATTCTTTTTCTCATATTTTTTATTCTTTCTGTGAACCTTGGATTTAAGAACAAGACGTTTAGTATGGCAATGTCGGTTCTCTTTGATAGATAAAAGAAACTTTTTTTATTTTGCTTTATTATAAACCGCTTACTTAAATTAAAGTGTTTGCCTTTGCCAATTGTTTCTGTCCACAGAAAATCTGATAGTGTGCATTACTCATGGTGAGCACCCTGTTCCTGCCTATTGTCCCTGCTGAACCTAGTCATGATGGGACCACAGCCACTAATCAATGACTCAAAGGATCTCTTCCTCCATCATTATCCCTTCTTTCTTACTCACAACTTCTGCTTCTTGATCTGTCTCCTAAGATCCAAATGACCACTACTAGGCAAAGACTATGTAGTCATTTTTTATTTTCTTCTGATACTTTAAATCCATGCCACTTTTTTTCCCTTTTTTTTTTTAACTAAAACACAAGAAACTGAAAAACACCATGGAACCGTAGTAGGCTTTTTTTTATCATTTAAGTTTTCTCACATTCTTTTATTCTTTAACACTACGTACTGTGCATTGTGCCCTAGAATGAGTGAGCTCACTTGAGTTATTTCTGCATCATGATCTGGTTTAAGTCCTCCTGCTACATTGGCAATTTTTCTTATTTACTTTACAATTTTATTCAACATGACTCTAGACAGTAAGTATTCTTGCTACCACTAAGTTTATCTAGTCAATGTATTGCCCCTTAATGTCTTGAAACACTAATGACCTTATTATAAATCACACATTTTTTTTCCTTTGGCGGTTATGTAGCTGTAAGATTGGTCTGCATTCGTTTCCAATTTTCTGTGCTGATTAACATTTTATGCCACATTTACACCACTGTCTTGTGAGTTACAATTAAAAGCTCAAATGTAGTATGTGTATAGTATATTAAATCATCACATAGACGATTTTGGGAAAGGAATATAGGAGTCATCTTGTAATGAAACTGTTGCCTAACACAATTTCCCACTCTGAGCATACACAATTTTTTGCAGCCTTTTTTTTTTTTTTTTTTTTTAAATTTTATTGGTCGTAATAATGCATTGACTCTGAGGATCCTGCTGATGTAGAGGTGTGAAGTAGATATTACTGATGGATAAAAGGTAGAGGGGTAATGCTTATGGGAAGAGAAACCTGTGTTCCAGTTATTCGTTGCTTAAATTCAGCATCCATAGACAATTGAAAGGCATTTTAAAAAAATTTTATAGTAGCTCAGATGTTTAAGTGGGTTATTTTTTTATATGACCACTCGGTTCCCTTCAGATCTCCCCTTTGGCAGGGTTAACAGCAGAGCTGGTCCTATATTCAGAGTTTTAGCACTCTGGATTAATGTTGAGCCCCTCTGGAAAAACAGCATGAAGAACAGCAGATCAACACCCACCAGTCTGTGGGCCTGTTCTTGCTTTCGGTTTCCCGTCTGAATATAGACAGATGTTTAAATATAAGGGTGAATAACGAATCCACCATTCTTAATCGGAGTGCCTCACTCATTGAGCAGCCCATGGGGCTTGTGTGTGTGTGTGTGTGAGCGAGAGAATGTCTGAGTAGCTTTAAGAAGAATGTGTGAGGTTTAAGGAGTTTGGCCTCCAGTGCCTGTTTGTGTTGCATTGGGAGTGAACGATGGACCATTTGAGGGTTGGCTTTACATGACGAGCAAAGTGCTCCTCCTGTAGACTGCGTATTCAATAAGCACAGTGTCTGATGTAGATATTTGCTAAATGGATACTCTAGTGCTAGGATATGCGATTTTTTTTTTTTTTTTTTTTTAACTTT
>JAFFST010049351.1:75400-106721 GCA_022414735.1 Noturus placidus
ACTGCAGAAACAGCAGCAATGCAGCCTGCACTGTGATATACTTCTGCAGACAGAGGGTGAGAAGGAAGGGAACTGTGACAGAAGAAGGGAAGGAATTAAATACCAGGTTAAGCTTACTTATAGCTTACTTATCTGTATCTGGCTGGAAACAAGGATTGATTCAATCATTTTTCAATTCAAATGAGTCAATAAAATGATTGAAATCATTTTCAATTGGAACATAACATGACCATTCTTTAAACACATTTCACACCATTTTTCATGATTCTGCTAGTGAGTCAACATCAACATATGGCCATGTCTAAATATTTTTTTTAAAAACTTATCTTGTATCGTTCTTAATATTCTGACATCTATTGGTTGTTCCAGACCTTGGAGTTTTGACACTAGGCCAATGAAATGTATTAATTTAAGCATAAACTGTAACTTTTAGCATCTGTGCTTATTAAAGTTGGTCTATATGCCCCTAATAGCACTCGTGTTTGGAAATTTTGCACAGTTTCTCATTTTAAGAACCCCATGATTGCCCTCTGCGGTGACTTTTGAGCATTCCAACAGCTTGTTTTTATGTCTCTTGAATGTCACATGGCCTGGAATGATATTTCTGCAGATATTAAATCCTAAACATGACTTCCCAGATAAGACTTTTTTTTATTATTAGAAAACATTATCTTTTTCAGGGGAGTGGAAAAAAAAGTAATGTTACAATCAATCCAAAATACTTTACTGTTTTAGGTCACATTCAACAAATGTAGCAGCAGCCCTATCAGAATTGACATGGTATGGTCCTTTTGTATTAATGCACCAGGTTTGAAACCAATAAAACCATTACATTTAAGTCACTTTTTCTGGACATGGAATACCCTAATCGTAGCCTGTTATGCTTAGACTTAATTGTGTGGTGGAAAAATTGTTTACAGAGAATATTATTAATAAATAGTAAATAACATAATTTATTGAATACTGGGTTTGATCATATTGTTTTTGTTGCTGTTTTTAAAAAGCTTGTTTTAGGTTCTCTGATTCAAGTTGTGCCTAAGAACAAACATCCTTACCCTTAATAAAGTAACTGTAACACGCCCTCTTGTGGCTAACTGCTTTATTATGCTGCAGTTGCCTTTGTCTGTTTACAGAGACAGTAAACGTCATATCCATTGTAACCATTTCTATTAATGTGTATTTGTTCTCCTTTCCTAGGTGTCTCTATTCCTGCTCATAGCTGTGTGTTGTCTGCCCTCAGCCCAGTTTTTTATAGAGCCTTTGCCAATGCTCCTTCACTTCCAGTGGGCCAGAGTAGACTAGTACAGCTGGAAGCAGTAGAGGCTCATGCCCTGATGAAGCTGGTTGGGTTCATATACTCAGGTGAGATGGGGGGAGAAAGCTTGGATGAACAGCAGGAAGTGATTGATATTGCTTACAGGCTGGGATTCAGTAACTTTATGGAAGGGAAGCAAAAACAGGTGAACTGGCATGAGAAGAAAAGTACAAGTTGGAGGGAGATTGGACTGCAGACAGAAGAGACAGGAGGGAGAAGGAAAGATGCAAGTGTACAGGTCCTGTCCAGGAAACAGAACTTTTCTCATTCAGGCACTCAGACAGACAGCACTGAAGCTCACTTTGCAGACACATCAGAGCCAGAGATGTCTATAGACCTGCCTGATGAATTAATTGATGTTCCTAGTGAATATAACAGCATTTCTCCAGATGCTGGTCTTCCCTGGATAGATGAGCTTGTTGCTCACTCTGCGTCAAACAGCGGGTTGGTTAGAGTGCACGCCAAACGTCAGCAAACTCAAAAGCAGAAGAAAAGAGCAAAATTTTCAAAGAAGGTAAGTAAATTGACAAAAGTAATAATCCGAGATAAGAACTAGTTCAATTTTGCAACGTTTCGAAGACCCTGTCAGAATTGTTGGTGAAAACAAAACTTTTTTTTAACTCTGTGGTTGAACAGCAGGGAGACACACAGATCTCACTGAAGATTAAACTGAAGAGGCAGAGGAGTGGGGCTTTGTGGGAGATTGCTAGTGTCCAAGAGGAGAGTGCAATTGATGGATCAAAAACTTGTGGATCTTCTGATGACCCACCAATGAGGCACAGTCTTGCTGAGGTAACAGCTCTTTACAGAGTGGGTCAGATTCAGTAAATAATTTGTCTGTAGTTTACTGTCAAATAACTTCATGTTGATTCTGAAGCACCATAATCCTTTTCACTTGTATGGTCAGAGGTTCTACTTTCTCATATGTTGTATGTTTACTTGTCTTTCTTGACATTTGCTTCTATTTTGTTTCTCTTGGACTCTATGGTGATGCCGTTCTGACACAGACCCATAAGGGCTCTGTAGAAGTCCAGCTGAGCCCCTGCTGTCAGAATCTTGAAACTGTCACACTCACACCTCTCTCGGAGCTGACCACGCCTCCTCTTGCCACACCCACCAGGCCCCCTTCAGAGCATTTTTGTCTCCATACCATTGATCCCGTTCCTCTCTCCACCACTTCACAAATGCCACCTCTATCACCTGGTTTGTCACAGCCCGAGGAGCCCGATGAACATATTGCAAAGCTGTTAGAGATGGTCACAGTGGGTTTAAACATCTTGCCCTCGGTCACAGTGGAGGGGAACAGCAGTATGCATGCGCAGCTGGATCAAAAATCGGATAAGTTTGCAGCTGTAGCTAATTCACCAGCTTCATATCTTTGTTTGCTTGGCCATAATCCAGGAGCTAAGGGATCTGGAACAACATCATGCACTTCGGAACAAAGAGAAGCAGGTACAAAAGTTTAATGGTACTGCATTTTTTTAAATTATCAACTAAAATAATCACTGATCCAGCTGATTAATCGAACTTTCCAATCAGCTTTGGGAAAAAACACACCTGACAAAAGAAAGATGTATTGATAAATATACATTTAAGATCAATCGTGTGTAACCTACACATATTTCAAACTTACTTCTCAGTGGCACTGTGAGTTTCAGCATAGGTGTTATCAATTTTGTTAGGAATGCTTCTTTGTATATGCTCACATGGTAGTGTTTGTGATTCTGCTAACAGGCACATTCAGGCACATTGGCATTGCTGGAGGTTTAAACAGTGCAATGTCAGTGCTGGGTTGAGAAAATATATACAGCCAGCAGTTCCTGAAAATATCTAGCCTCTATTGGTACACCTATTAGGGTCCCAACAAATTACATGTGTCTAATAAACTGGCCAGTAAGTGAACACATTGTTAAAAATTTTCAGGAACACTCCTGAGCTTGATACTCTTGAACTCTATGGCTAAATGTTTGTGAACACCTGACCATCACACCCATATGTTCTTGTTGAACATCCCATTCCAGATTTATTCCATTTTTGCTGTTATTATAACCTCCACTCTTCTGGGAAGGCTTTCCACTAGTTTCTGGAGTGTGGCTGTGGGGATTTGTGTTCATTCAGCCACGAGCATTACTGAGATCAGGCACTAATGTTGGGTGAGGGGGCCTGGGGAATAGTCAGTGTTCCAGTTCATCCCAAAGGTGTTCATTGGTGTTGAGGTCAAGGCTCTGTGCAGGCCACTCGAGTTCTACAACACCAACATCGGCAAACTATGTCTATATGAGCCTTGGTTTTTTGCACAGGCGCATGTGTTGGTAAGTTCCAGTGAGGGAAAATCTCAAAACTACAGCATTCAAGACAGTGTGCTACCAACTTTGTGTCAACAGTTTGTGGCCGCCCAGCATATTTGTGTGATGGACAGGTGTCTACATAATTTTGACCATATAGTGTACATTCATCCAGATGCACAGCCTATTGTTGTGGGTGAAAAGCACATATAATAAACACAAGGGAGATCGTGTAGGATTAGTATGTAAGTTTATTAAGGGTCACAGACAAACTGACCAAGTAGGAATATCATATCATGTAATTTTATGGAGAATTCACTGGACTGGTGGGACTGTAATCCTGGGGAGAGCGGTAATGAGAGAAAGGGTGAAAAAATGGGGTGTGTCCTGGGGACGTAGGATATCCAGCCGAGGTGTAATAGGGAGAATACTGAGACTTGGGGCTAGCAGGTGAAAAGAGGGGAGAAGGGTCAGAGCCCAGATCAGAGAAAGTGATATTGATGAGTGTGTTTATTTTTTTTTCTGGTTAACTTAATATGCATGTCTTAATGTCTTAACTCTGACTATGCTTCCTATTGTAGGGTCTGTGGACCTATCTAATTGCAAAAAATGGGATCTAGAGAATGTTGCCACAGTAGCAAGTTACCCAACATCATTTTCCTATAGCTCTCCATGCATGACACAAAAGAAAAATATTGATTCATCGTTCACAAAGCCATGCCCCGAAACAAACATTGTGCCATCTAAACGTACTTTTGTTACCGAAGGTCTTGAACATCAAAATGTAGTCGAGTTGAAGACTGTATATAATCATTTCATTTTGGGGGCGGATACTTATGCACAGTCAGGGAAGCAGACTGTGAGTGATGCCAGTGAAGATGGCTGTGATCTACAAACTCTAATTCCAAGAAGTAATGCAGCACAGGATGATTCCACACCAGTAGGAAAACAGTGTCCAGACCAGCTTCATGTAACAGATAAGGTGTCAGTCTGGCAATTATTAGAGGTTGGTCAAGCCCCTAATTCTGATAATTGTGTTGATCTCTGTGAGATGAGGCTCCCAAGATGTCTTTCACCTCTTATGTCAGAAGCAGGCGAAACAACTGGTATTTCTCCACAAGATCATTTAAGACCACTGGAATTTTCTTCATGCCTTTCTGCATCACATGTCAACCTCCAGCCCGCATTGAGATACACATCTTCTCCAATTCAACCACAAGCACTTCCCGGCAAAACTAACCAACAGAATCCATCATGTACTTCTCTACATGTAAATGAGATACATTGCTCAGTGGTAGAGAAGAACTCATGCCCTTTAAGATCAAATAGAGATCACAATGGAGAGGCCAGGGAGTGTAAATCAAACAAGAAAGAGACAAAAATGCCAGATTTTGAGAACAAACTGCTTAAGGGGACAGAAGACAGCACACAGAACAAAAAGATGAATGACTCAGTAGTCAGAGGAATATCTACAGCAAGGCATGGTGTTGAAGCTGTTAATGAGCCTTGCAGAAAAAAAGCAAAGATATCTGGTTACCCAAATGGAGTTGATACACAAACAGTGAATCCCTACAGTGTGAACATAAAGAATATAAGACCTGTTGATAACATGCAAGACATTAGGAACTCTGTAAGCGCTGAGAAAATGGATTGCCTGAAGGCTGCCAAGATAAGGAAAACAGTGTCAGAAGATCTGAAATCTCAGGAGAACCTGGCACTCTGCCAGATAGGTCAGCCTTTCAAGCGTAAAGGTGTAGGGACATGCCAAAAAGATGCTTGGGATACAAAACAACCTTCCACTTTGGTGGCAAAACATGGATGTGGGAGGCCCCTTCAAAAAAGAACATGCGCTAATGCCCTAATGGGAAACTTAAGCAAAATAGGTGAACTTAACAGTTCATCTGCAGTCCTTAACGATTCACCATCTTCCAGCCATCATGACTTACAGTTAACACAAATGAGCAAGGAGCGTGTACCAAAACATGAAAGTGGGAGGGCCACTAAAGTACAACAACGTCCTTTAAAGGATTTAATCAATCAATGTGAAAAGAATAAAATACCAGAAACAGAACTGGAAAATCCCTTTGTAGAGCCTAAAAAAGTCTTTTCAGATGTGAACCTGAACAGAGAAGAAAACAACCAGCCCAAAAGGTATGCTAACCTCACTATGAAAAAAAGTTTTTGTGATATGATTTTCCATCAGAGTGTTTTCGGTCTAGACACCAGCGTCACTCATCAATTAAGATCAATTTTGCAGAAAACTAATGACAAAATTAGGACTAGTCTTCCTCCAAGTCTCCTCTTTAAGAGGCACAGAGAACCTCCAGAGCCTGATCACATGAGTACCAAGTTAATGACGGACAACAACAATCAGGAACAGACTAATACAACTGAAGAGATTGCGATAGAGAGAGGTGTACCAGGGACTGATGAACCTGATGAAGTTTTAGACAAGAAAGTGGATTCAAAAAAACAAGTTAAAAGTTCATCTAGAAATGTGAATGGATGTTTGGTGAATGTAAACTTTGTAAAAGAAGCTAAGATTACTCTGAATACTGGTTTATCCATTCATGAGGCTGTTGATCTGAATGCTGGTTCTCAATTGTGTACAGTTCCACCAGCAAGGGATTTTAACATACATTTTGGGATGGAAACTAACATGCAGAAGGAATTAACTTCAACATTACTCCATCGTTTTATGCCTGAAAACAGGATGGAGAAACCAACAACAGATGAACAAATTATAGAAACTCTTTCTAATGAGCCAACAGAAGTAAACTTAATCAAGACCAAAGAGCTGCATCTTGAAGGAACTGTGAGCACTCAAATTGTTAATCTGGAAAGACAAGAAGGTTGTAACAAGGAGAAAGTAAAGAAGAATACAGTAAAGAAAACAGATCATATAGAAATCAGTAGAATTAATGAATCTGAAGCTGGGATAAGTGATATTGAGGTGGATGTGATGGATAAGAGTGCTCAGCTTGCTACAGGTCATGGAGATGAAGTAATTGCTACAAGGGCAAACACTGACAATGTTGATGTAGAGGAAAACCAATTGTCTGTTGAGCTGACTAATAATGAAGAAGCACTTGCTCATGAGGAAGAATTCAATGGGCAACAGGTTCTTAGGACTGAAGCTGTGACACCAGATGAAGGTAACACTGAGTTAAGATATTTTACATGTACATTATATGAAAGTTCAAATTGTGTTTTCCTCATCAGATCTATAATAAGCCGTCTGGGTGTGGCAGGTTGAGAGTTTGTTTTAGACTATCATGGTATACTGACGGTTTGTAGTCTATGCCATGATCGATTCTGTTTCTGACCACAGATTTTGTCATTATTCAACCTGGAATAATGGTCAGTGTTTTTCACCACAGCACTGCTGAATGCTGTTGAATTGTTTAAGTTTTCTATGAGAATATGTTTATTCAGCATTTTTGTAAGGATTAGTGCTATGTAACAGTCCAAGGTAATGCTGTAACTTAAAAATTTCCAATATGAATGGAGGGCTTTCTCACAGGATGTTTTTTTTTTTACTTTTTTTAAACACAGAAAGAAAAGAGAGTCTGATAAGGGAATGACTGTTTATGTGAGTGAAATAATGTTCAAATGTAACTATAAAATATAATTTTTAACTATAAAAATTATACTTGTTGGCAAATTGCTTTTATTAATTGTTTTTTTTTTTTTTTTAAATTAAGTCTTCAAAATGTGCAGTTTTTGGTAAATAATCAGCTTCAGTGCGGTAACAGTAACTGTGCTTCTTGTCAGGCTACATCATACCACCCTGTCATGGATTATTTTCCTGTAACAGCACAGTAATCCGTAGATCTCCTCTGTTAATGATTAACTCAGTGATGGAACAACAGAGAAACCTGCAGTATTTTAGGGTTAACATTACATGCATGTACAATATGGATTGCATTTACTAACTTATAGCTCTACTGTTATCAATGATTTGACACAGAAATACTCCTTAAGGTTAAGATTTACCCAGGATGCTGTATGCATCTTGAAATATAACTGGTTTTATGGAATATCTATAGTAAGTTCTTGACTTTCAATTACTTTATGAATACAACCTTGTAACATTACTGAAATACAGTTAAGTAAGGTTTTGCTAAACAAACACAATGCCTATCTCTTGACATCAGGTTTGAGGAATGAGACTCTAGTTGGATGTGTGTTTGCTATTTTTAATCTAAGATGAGCACAATAAATTGCTTCCTGTTTTGACAAACCCTTTGTTGGACACTGCTGGCTCTCGTCCCACAGCATACATAATCTGTTAACAATGCTCTTGCTAAGATTTATAATTATATTAACAGATTAATGTCAACAAAATTATTCTACTGAGAAAAAAGTTTCTGAATAAAAACGAGGACACTTCATTAAGAGAGCATTAGCTAATGGATAGTGTTAATTGTGTAACATAACATAGTATTAATACATTTTTACACACTGGTCTGGGTTTATTCACTACATTTCTTTATATGTATAGCATTTGGTCTGTTTTTGACTTTCAGTTACTACCGACCAGTATAAACAAATGAATTATTTTATTGCTGCAAATCTGTTATAAGATTAGGACGCTGTTGGGTCTTCGCTGTTGTGTAGAGTATCATGAACCTGTGTTTAGCTGCTGGTGAGCCGGATGGTTGGAAAGGGGAGGGGTGTGAGCGCCCTCTTGGGCAAACAATTCACATCTCTCAACAATAACATTGGTACAGAAATAAAACCGACAGCACAACTAAAGCTTTTTTTGATAGCAAAAAACTGTATGCAGCAGCCACAATAAAATTATAACATTTAAATTTAGTAGGCTAGATTAAAAAAAAAGAATTACTTATGAAAAACTGCAGATTGTTAAAGCCCTTAGTGTCTACTTTCATGAGTCATTAACCACTACTGTGGAGCGTGCCAGCAAAAATACATTCAGTGCTGAACCTAGACACCTCCAAAACAGGTGGAAATTACATTTTTTTGGTTTCCAGTATTGGCTTACAAGATAGTTTAGATTACAAGTTAGTCTTGTAAAACTTCTGAACAAACTTGCAAAATGTCTGTGAATTTCACTTAATTATTTTGAGATTTTTTATTACGTTATCCAAATTAAACATTTTATTGTTGTTGTTGTTGATTGATTTATTTATTGTTTTTTTTATACAGCTATAGTTGAGATTACTTCAGAAATGATAAATACTGAAGCAAACTCTATTCAATGTGGAAAGGAGTCTGATCCCAGCAGCTCCTCAGTCACTACGTTAGTGCTTGCATCAGGCAGAAACACTGCTGATGTACCTGAGTCAGCAGAGGACTGCAGCAGTGCTGAAGAGGAGCTTGTTGTGGATGACATCTCTGACGCGTCTGTTCAGCCATGCACTGTAGTTGGTACTCAGTGCAACACTATTCAGGAAGATGAGGAAGAAGAAGTAAGCGGGATGGATGACGAAGAAGAAGAGGTTGATGTGACTGGAGAGGAATCCAATTGAACTTTTCTTACAATTTGCAAGCATCAAAATCTTTTCCCAAATGTTTTACTCAGTTTACCAAAAAGGTTTAGCACTGGTAAATTTCTGTTTATTTTTTTCATGTATTTTTGTAATTGTTGAGATTATTTATATTTATTTAAAAGTGTAATTTATGCAGATTGGTGCTGACAAGTGTTTTAGTTGGATTAATTTGTGTGCATTTTTTCCTGCACTAAAAAAAGGCCAATAACTGTACATTATTTTTGTTTGTCTCTTGTTTAGGTGATTAAGTAAAGCCAACAGTTTGTGGAAAAGATATTTCTCTTATTGAATGAGCAATCATTATTTTAGAATATTAAGGCACAGCAGCACAGTGGGTCCATGGCCCTGCGTTCAATCCTGAGTTTCTCCCTGTGTGTTTGTGGGTTTCCTCTGGGTTTTCAGATTTCCTCCTGCTGTCATTAATTTGTTTGGCTACACTGGTCTAGCTATACCCCTAGATGTTTGAGTGTGTTATGTGTGAGTGGTGCCCTGTGAAGGACTGGTGTCCAATCTCCTGTCTTGCCCAGTGTTCTCAGGATAGGCTCTGAATCCACGTTGACCCTGACCAGGATAAAGCAGTTCCTAAAGAATAATTTATTGAATATATTACATAAAATGTATTAAAATGACATTGGCCTACTTTACATGGAGCCCTTACACTATGAAAGTCATAGGGTGGCACCTGCCTGCCCCTGGGCAGAATTATATCAATGTGTCATATCATTTTTAAAGGAATTCAAACATTGCATCTTGCATAAATTTTTTTTTTTTTAAATCACATTTATGGACATGAAATCTAGCCAAATTTGCTATAATTACTATTTGTCATTATAGGCATGCATATAGTACATATCTTCATGGGTTTTTGTAAGAACAAGAAAAGATAAACTAAAATAGTAATCAATATCAATTATAAAAGCACAAAGTTTTGCCATGTATTATAAATAAGCAGTTCCACAATAAATGAATAACAGTCTCTAGACATTTGTTACAAAATGTACAATTATGATACCACATTTGCCATACACTATATGGCCAAATGTATGTGGACACCTCATAATTATTGAATTCAGAGGTTTCAGCTACACCCATTGCTAACAGATGCATAAAATCAAACATTGGCAGTAGAATAGGTCTTAATAAAGAGACCAGTGACATCTGTCATGGAATACCACCTCTGCTACAAGTCAATTTGGGAAATTTCTGTCTTGCTAGATCTGCCCCAGTCAACTGTAAGTGCTATTATTGTGAAAAGGAAGCGTCTAGAATCAACAACAGCTCGACCATGAAGTGGTATAACATGCAACCTCACAAAGCGGGCCACTGAGTGCACGTAAAAACCGTCTATCCTCTATTGTATCACTCACTACTGGAGTTCCAAACTGCCTCTGGAAGTAACATCAGAACAATAACTGTGTGTCAGGGGTTTCATGAAATGGGTGTCTATTGCAGAGGAGCTGCACACAAGCCTATCATGATGCGTAAAGCCAAGCCCAGTTGGGGTGGTGTAAAGCAGTGGTAATATGTTCCCAGGAGTGATTAATCGTGCTTTATGATCTGGTAGTCTGATGGATAAATCTGGGTTTGGTGCATGCCAAGAGTGCCAATATTAAAATTTGGTGATGGAGTAATAATGGTCTGGGGCTGTTTTTCAGGGTTTTGGCTAGGCCCCTTAGTTCCAGTGGAGGGTTATGTTAATGTTAATGCTACAGTATTCAAAAACATTTTAGACAATTGTATGCTTCCACGTTGTGTTCAAGCATGACTGGGCATAAATCAAGGTCTACACATGGTTTGATGTTTGAATTTGGTTTAGAGGAACTCCAGCGGTTTGCACAGACCCCTGACCTGAACCCCACTGAACACCTTTTGGGATCAATTTGCACGTTGATTGCAAACCAGGTCGTCTTGTCCAACATCTGTCCCTGTACACTGTTTGTGTGATGGTCAGGTGTTCACATACTTTTGACCAAATCGTGTACATACTGTCTTAAAAATCATCCTTGTTTGTCAGGGGAAATACGAAAAGCTTTGAAACTGCCATATCGTACTACAGAATTAAACCTGCTGTACGGTATTAAAGCTAGTCATCTATTGCACATGATGTGTGGCGTGTCGCACATAAAACAACAGGTTGAACCGCGCATGCGCGCAATCTCACGCATGCGCAGTCCAGCTGCGCCGTAGGACGCTGATCAGGCACGCAATCCACGTGCGCCGCTCTCCTTTGACTGAAGGTTAAGCGCTTCTGTCAGTTTACCGCATTTAATCGGAACCTGGTGCGGTTTTAAACGGGCTGAAACTCCAACATGGACCCCATGAAAGCGCAGCAACTGGCGGCCGAGCTCGAGGTGGAAATGATGGCAGACATGTACAACCGGTAAGTTGATGTTTGCTAGCATGCTAATGTTAGCGTTGCATAAACGTCCTTAATAATTAATCAATTAGTATAGCGCTTTTTACAATGGACATTGTCTCAAAACAGCTTTACAGAAATATCATTTTTACATTTACAAGCGATTTACTAATGAGAGCACACTCACACACCAATGGTAGCAGAGCTGCATGCAAGATGCTAGCTTGCCATTGGGGACAACTTAGGGTTCAGTGTCTTGCCCAAGGACACTTCGGCATGGGATCACCCGGGCCGGGATTCGAACCACCAACCCCACGATTAGTGGATTAGTGGACAACCCGCTCTACCGACTGAGCCACAGCTCCTTCGATTTGGACGTTTCACGTTAAAACATCATCATCTAGTTTATCTCTTAATGTGTTAAGCAGTGCGTGATCTGTTTAGTCGACAAATGATCTCTCAAGTGATTCAGTGTTGTGTTGGTAGAACACATGACATTTATAACTGCTTCAGTATAATGTTATACGCTGTGTATTCTCTATAAAGCATGTAATCTGCAGAATGCAGAGTTTTTAGTGTCTTTTCTGAAGACAAGGGCTCCTCAAGCAACCCGGAGACAATTTAAGTAGGTTTTTTTTTTTTAGTCATTCGTCCATATAACTTGTATAGATTTTGAACCCTATGTTGTTTCTACAGAGTCATGGTGTAACACACAGCAGCAGCTCGATACACAGGATTATACAAAGTGCAAATACAGAATATACAGAAAACATAGTCTGATCTCTCTGTTTTTCTGATTTAGTTTTCTAGTGCAGAGGTTCTCAAACTTTAACCTGTAACTAAAGCCTCCCTTAAGCCTCCATCATTCCTGTCTGTGTGTGTCTGTGTGTGTGTGTCTGTGTGTGTGTGTGTGTGTGTGTGTGTGTGTGTGTGTGTGTGTGTGTGTCTGTGTGTGTGTGTCTGTGTGTTGATGGATTTTTTTTTTAAAATTACTTTTCATAAGATTTTTATAAAACTATATAACGGACAGGTATGGGAACATGAATGATCAAAAATGTTTCTGAACACTATAACTACTTTGAGTAAGAGAACTACATTTACATTTATTCATTTAGCAGACACTTTTATCCAAAGCGACTTACAAATGAGACACACTCACACACCAATGGGAGCAGAGCTGCATGCAAGGCGCTAACTTTCCATCGGGGGCAACTTAGGGTTCAGTGTCTTGCCCAAGGACACTTCGGTATGGGATCACCCGGGCCGGGATTCGAACCACCAACCCTACGATTAGCGGATTAGTGGACAACCCGCTCTACCGACTGAGCCACAGCCGCCTACACAACTAGGCTGTAATAACGTGGACTATTTTATGTAAGACATGTTTGTCTCCATTCGTCTTGCGTTCTAAAAACATTTGCATATGAGTGATGTAAACTGGGACGAAGGGCGTCTCTTTATCCATGACATTGTTAAATATCCGGCTCTCAGCCCCTCACTGAACAGAGCAGACACTGTGAGAACTGAGAGTGCAGCGGGGAAGCAAGACCTCGTGCTTGCAGGACAGTACTGGCCACATTTAGAAAATTTGTCCAAAAAGTTGCTGGATTTGTCCCTAGGTGCTTCTTAATATTTATTTATTTTTGGCGCAAATAAAAGTTGCTAAAGGGGTCTGAAAAGTCGCAAAGTTGGCTACACTTGTCTGCACTGACAGCTAGATAAAAGGCAGGCTAAGCTCTGCCTCTCCCCAGCAAAAAGAAAATGCAGAAGGAGAGGGAACGAGGGGTTTTTAATTTATGCCCTTTCTGTTTGAAAAGCAATAAAATACAGTGAGTACCCAAATGATGCCCTGGTTGAGAACCACTGGTCTAGTGCTTGTATATGACCGTGTTACAGTCTGCAATAAGGAAGTGTTTTTTGCAGTAAAGTACTTTTTTGCAGTACTTTATGCAATAAAGCATGAAGTATTGCAATAAAGCAGTGTTTAAGTTTACTTCAGGAGACAGACCCCCATTTACACTGTATTCCTACATCAGGGGCCCGTTTCACGAAGGAGGTTCAACCAACTCTGAGTTAAAACTTGAACTTGACTTTCTCTGAGTTGGGGAACTCATTGGATTAAAAAAAAAACAAAAATACAATACATGCTTTCCTTTTTTCTGATTCTGCTGTATTATAGAGCGCTGCAGACCAACTGAATAAAAGATGCATATATAATTATGTGGGTTTTTGTATGGATATCAGAGTTGTGGTTTATATGTGTGTACTGAGAATTTAGTGTGTGTACAGTGTGAAAGAAATTATATTGTACTGGAAATCACAAATCCCAACCCATGTATATGAGTCAAAGAAGGTTACTGAATTTTGAAGATGTTTGCATTATGTAAAGAAACTGGTGTTTTAAAGGGTTAAAATTCTGAGAATGAATGAATGCTTGGTAATTACGATCAGAACTGATGGTAAAAAAAATAAATCCAAGTCAGTGAAAATGGGCAAAAAATATTAATGTTTTTGGACATGGGCAATTTTTGTCCACTAGGTATCTGTGTGTGTGTGTGTGTGTGTGTGTGTGTGTGTGTCTAACTTTTTTTGACACACAAGGGTTAACACTTCTGAACATTTAACCTGATTTTATTCACCAGCTACAGCCACTGGCCATAATGATGGACTCCCCGCAGTTAGAGGGTGCTTTTAAATGCAAAACATAAAAACAAAATTTAGCTGGAAATTCTGGCTTTGTGAAACCTCAAACAAATTAAATGTAATTATTTTAATTAATGGTACTTGGTCCCAGCATCATCTCCTTGACCAATGCAGATTTGTGATTCATCACTGAATATCACTTTCATTCAGTCATCCAGACTCCATGATTGATTCTCTTTAGCCTAATGTAACCTTGTTTTCTTCTGTGTTGGTGCTTATTTTTGTTTGGCTTTTCTATATGTACCATATTTTCCGCAATAAAAGGTGCACCTAAGAGCCTTAAATTTTCTCAAAAATCGGCCGTGCACCTAATAATCCGGTGCGCTTTGTGTGCACTGAGATCCAAAATCTGTCAAAATGTTGTGCGACTTTGGTAAGCGCTCCGCTTGATTGACTGTCGGACCATTTCCCGCTGACACAGGGACGTAATACGTACACTATGTACGCTGGCAGCGATAAACCAATCAGAGAACATTACGTAATACATACAGTAATACGTACAGTACGTACGCTTGCCTCCGCCACGCCTCCGGTAGGTATACTACCGGTATGCTACAGAACATTTGTTCGTCTAAGGACCCCCGAAAATGGCACCAGTGAAGAGACATGCTTACGAGGCACAATGTAAACTATAGGCTATCAGTTATGTGGTTGTAAATGGGAATAGAGCCGCTACCAAAGATTTCAACATCAATGAATCTATGGTTTGGAAGTGGAGGAAGCAAGAAAATGAACTGCGCACAGTTAAAAAGACAAAACAGTGTTTCCGCGGGAACAAAACGATGTGGCCACAGTTAGAAGATCAATTTGAACAATGGATTATTGAACAAAGAACAGCCGGGAAAGCCGGCCTTATTGCTGAACAGCCACCTGGCAACGAAACTGACTCCGACAATGATGAGCGGGAACCCGGCAGGTTTGGTGGCGAAATTGCCCAGCTGTTCAATTCAGACACAGAAGATGAGGACTTTGATGGATTTGTGGGAGAAATTTGATTTAAAAATAATGTGTATTGTTAAATAGTAGATTATAGTTCAACTTAACTCACTGTTTTGCTTCCGTTACTTTGTGTAGACCGTATGTTTTAGCATGCGCCTTATAACACCGTGCGCCTTATGTATGGGTTAAGTACAGAAATAGACCCCGTAATTAACTGTGCCTTATGATGCAGAAAATACGGTAAATTAAATTTCATTCAGCGAATTTCTTACAGTTCTGTCACAACCATTGGCTATGTTTCTAGCTTTTTTGGAAGCTCGGGTAAGAGCAAAAGGTCATGATATGGTGTTTTTGGAGTAAAGAGGGTTATGGGACCTTATTTTTCTGGTTGCTTGAACACCGCTGTTTACACAGTAATTACGTCATTCTTGTCATCCTAGGTAAACATTTATTTTGCTCTGCAGATAATGTGCCTTTGAGAGATCAGATGATTGTAATGGTTATGTGAGGACACTGTATTGAGGTTTTTTTATTTCAATGAGTAAAAATGGCTTTCAGTTAAATAATTTTGACATGAAGCATTTAAAAGCAGGTTTTGCTAGTGTCTCAGACAATCTGTTCTGTCTCCAGGGATTGACAGTGTGAGTATTGGCATTAGAGTTAATTTATAATCTCAAAGTGGGATGTTTGTAGGTTTTATAAAGATAGTGTGCTTAAATGACTAAAATATTTCCTTCCTCCTGCAGAATGACCAACGCATGTCACAGGAAGTGTGTTCCTCCTCACTACAAGGAAGCAGAATTGTCGAAAGGTGAAGCAGTGTGTCTGGATCGCTGCGTGGCCAAGTACCTTGACTTGCACGAGAGGTTGGGTCGTAAACTCACTGAGCTCTCTGTACAGGACGAAGAGATGATGAGGAACGCAGTCACCGGCACTGGGTAGACCTACCAGGACTCTCAAAGAGTGACAAAGTGCGGCCTGGGGTGGACTGGAGAGGGGACAGGAAACGTACTAACATATTCCAGATGGCTAAATGAAGTGGATCTGGAGTATAGTAATGTGTGTGAGAAGACACCTCACCAGTCTTCAGTTAAATCTCGTGCTCTCTCTCTCTCTCCATAGTTTGAAATTGGGGTTGGAATAATAGTGACCCAGATATGATTTTCCCCACAGGTTGTTTGTCAAAATTGCAGAATCCTTGTTGGAATTGTTAATCAGTTACTGTGACATGATTGACTTACTCATCACTTAGTCTTTTGTCTAAAAGCCCAAATGTATGTGGACCAGGTTGTGCATGATGGACATTACATTTGTTTGGGTTCTCCATTGGTTTTAATTTGTGGGGCTTTTGTCTTTTTTTATATTTTTGTTAAAATAATTCATACTGACCATGTACAAAACCTGTGCAAGTGTGTTATTGTTCATGCTGGAAGACTCAAATTTGCTGCATAGTGTAATTAAATCTCTTATAATATACCCTTTCTTGTTTATTACAATTATTTTAAAAATGTAAAAAATGACCTGGGGGGGAATCATTGAAAAGGCTTTAATGAAAATTTACAGCTAATTAATTCAAAACACCTGCAAAGGTTTCCTGAGTCTTTAATCTCTGTCTGGGTCAGTACACATAACCACAATCACGGGAAGATAAACTAAATTTTGCCTTTTATTTGGAAATCAAGGTCCCAGAGTCTGGAGGAAAAGTGGAGAGGCACACAATCCAGTGCACAAAGTCCGGTGTGAAGTTTCCACAGTCAGTGATGATTTGGGGGGCCATGTCATCTGCTGGTGTTGGTCCACTGTGTTTTCTCAAGTTGAGAGTGAATGCAGCATCTACCAGGAGATTTTGGGGAACTTCATGCTTCCATGTTGATGTCCTTTTCCCGGAGGACTTGGCACCTTCCCACAGTACCAAAATTATTAGTAACTGGTTTGCTGACCATGGTATTACTGGCCACATGGTATTACTGTCCAGCCCCTATTGATTGGCCAGCCAACTCTCCTGACCTGAACCCCATAGAGCATGGGTGTCCAATCTTATCCGGAAAGGGCCGGTGTGGGTGCAGGTTTTCATTCCAACCAAGCAGGTCATAAATCAACATGCTTTTCAGAAGGTCGACATTTCTGTATTATGAATTCTTTATTCTAATATTTTGATATACTGGATCTTTTGATTTCCATGAGCTGTAATCAAGATTCAAACAGAAACGGGCTTGAAATATTTCACTTTGTGGAATGAATCTAGAATATATGAAAGTTCCACTTTTTTAATTAAAGTATGAACAAAAATGAACTTTTCCGTGAGAGGCATCTGTAGATTTGATATTGCGGCTCTAAATCCTTGCCTTTTAGAATACACAGCGGTCAGCCATATCATTAAAACCACTTGCTGAATATTGTGTAGGTCCCACTTTTTATGCCAAGACAGCTCGACCCTTCTGTGCTAGGGTATCTGGCACCAAGATGTTAGCTGCAGATCCTTTAAGTCCTGTAAGTTGTGAGGTGGGGCCTCCATGGATCAGACTTGTTTATCCAGCATATCCAACTGATGCTCAATCAGATTGAGATCTGAGGAATTTGGAGGCCAAGACAACACCTTGAACTCTGTCATGTTCCTCAAACCATTCCTGAACATTTTTTCTGTGTGGCAGGGTGCATTATCCTGCTGAAAGTGGCCACTACTATTGAGGAATTGCCATGAAGAGGTGTACTTGGTCTGCAACAATGTTTGGGTATTTGTATGTGTCAAGTTAACATCAACACAATGGAAAACCTTTGTAGATACTAACCACTGCATATCGGGAACACCCCACAAAACCTGGCATTTGAGATGCTCTGACCCAGTCGTCTAGACATCACAATTTGGGCCTTGCCAAAGTTCCTCAGATCCTTATACTTACCCATTTTTTCTGCTCCCAACACATCAACTCCGAGAATTGACTGTTATTATAACACACCCCAGTGATCAGCAAGTGGTTTTAATGTTATGGCTGATCGGTGTATATGCTGCTACAGAAATTAGCATTACATTTCATGTTCTCTTTTCATGATTACTAAACAAAGTCTGGAGTGTAAATAATCTTGTAAAAATAAGAGTTTTATTTTTTTTATAAAGATTTGCACGTGTTAGATAAGGTGGAATGATATATTGCATTAATGCCCTGTAATAAACCATTACTTAAATTATTAAAGTCTTAGGATTCTGCCGTTCATCATCTGTTTAGCAAAATCACAAATCCTATCAATGCTGTAGCAATAAACAGATCATACTGAGACTTCAACAGCTCATGTTATAAAATACATCCTGAGGGGTGTTGAGGCACTTGGAGCACAATTTTGTCTACAATGTATGTAAGCATGTTTGTTTCAAATCCCATAAATTCCCCCAAATAGCTAACAAAATACCTTTATATTTCCTTTTGCCTTTTAGTTTATTATTCATTTCAGAGCAATAAGGTTAATAATACATGTAATAAGTCATTTTGTTAAAGAACTACATGCTGAAATCATCTCAGATAGACTTGTCTGAGCCTATTTCTGACACTGACAAACTGTTAGCAAAAAAAACTAAGAGAGCTGCTGAAAAAAATCTTGAAATGTGTCTCTAACTATTTAACTGTGCAACTGATGGTTTTAAACTTGTAATTATGTACTTATACTGTTAAAATGTGCAGACTGTTTTATTAAGTGTAATCTCTTATTAGTAATTGTGTTATTATCCCTTTTATTATTAAGTGCATCCCTTCTGACCAAAAATCTCCCCACAGGATATCATTTTTGGCATGAGATCTTGGCAATATATTTACATGATGATTGGTGCCAAGGAAACTGACAAATAAAAGTGGATACCAGATTGGGCTGATGAGCTACATTTGCACCAAGTTGAAAATCTATGCAATTCATTTTCTCCTCCAGTCCTCCATGTTGTGCTTCTTAGTTAACCGATTCAGCGAGCTTATTTTCAATATGATGCAAGAGCTCTGAGTATTACCTAATTCTCACATCCCCAAACACTCTGCAAGCATTTGCTGCCAGGTTACGTGATACAACATGGCTTAATATAATGTTTTCACATGCAAAATCAGTGGCATACTATGTATCAGTGGATTTGACAATATTGTCTGAGTCAATACCCATTTCTATTTCAGGGCAACATCAAGGTCAATACTGATACTCGGGATCAGATCAGTACCTCCCAGCGTATCAAGTGATTATAAATTTGCCACATTATTTCTTGAGTTGGCCTAAAGTCTATAAACACAACGTATATATTTGCTTGTATTTCCTCATTTGTAAGTCGCTTTGAATAAAAGCATCTGCTAAATTGAATGTAAATGAAATGTAAGGTGATCTAAACTTGAATGCTGTGTTTGTGGTGCCTTGTAAGTGTTATTTAACAAGTTAATAACATAATTCCCATCTGGGCACGTGGGAAGAGGGGAAAAAACATGGGCGCCTCCTCGAACACAGTTCTTTAGTTTGCTCGGTCAAAGCACATAAAGCCCATAAAAAGGTACTTTACCCTCACTTTTACAGTTACAATCCTGAGTGGCTATTTCTACTATAGTGAACTTCAAACATTAATGCTACATATTGGACTGAAATTGCAGTACAACAACAACAGCACACAATAGAAACATCTGCAACAAACTAGCCAGCAGAAAAAGCTAGCCATCTAACATTAACGCTAACGTACCTTCTCAAAACAGTGATCAGTATGGTCACTGTTAAAGTGAATTGTAAAGCAAAATGGGATACCATAGAGTAACTAAAATACAAACTCAGGGAACAAACGCAGTCCAAAAAAACCCCCCAAAATCAATAGCAAACCAGGAATAAATGCTTAGTAATGCCAAACTACAGAGTAGGCTGAGTAATTATGTCACAATGAACCCTTTTATCTTCTAATTTTGTTTTGTGTTGCACATCTGTAGAGTACCTCAGTGTCACAACAACCATTTCAATGTACAACTGTCCCTGTTATCACACATTTTGTGCACATGAGAAATAAACTTGGAACTTGAACGGCACATCTTCATCCGGGTCTTTTCAGTAAATAAGGTTACTGTACCTTTAAGAGTGCGCAAGTCAGAAAGGGAAGTGAAAAGGAGCAACTTTTTCGTTTCCCCTTCTCTGCTTTAATTTGGGTTTAATGCTGCACATTTTTTTTAAAAGGGGGAGGTAGCCTACTATGACCAGGATTAAAAAATAGATTCGTTTAATGCGTGATCTCGTCCTTTGTCTGTTTGCTTAAACAGGAGACACAGTCTAGGTGAGTAGTTTTCCAATGTTTGTTTAATAGTAGAGCATGTGATTTTCCCTCACTGTAAATAACCATCCACATGTTAATATTCCAACAGAAACCAGTGTCGAATGCTTGGGCGGTGTGCTTCAAAGAATTATTATTATTATTATTATTACTATTATTATTATTATTATTATTATTATTATTATTATTATTATTATTTACCCTGACAAAATGGCTGTAGTTAATATTTCATTAAATCTAATCCTAGTTTTCTAAAATTGAGTTTAATCCTCAAATCATCTTGAATCCAGCTGCAATTTTAATAAAACTCGGAAAAGTGTTAAACAATAGCTAATGCATTGAATCGATTCTGTAGTCACTGTCTGTTTTAATGTTAATGTTTAATGTAAAAGTTTTAATGACTCCAATAAACATGGTAGTACATATTCGACGAAACCTGGGCTGTGATCATACATGAATCTGTAAATGTTTAGGAACATCTAATAAGATTTAGTTTCTAAAACACTAAACAATTTGGTAAACTCATATTCATAAATGTACTCTTTCAAAAGTATAATTTTTCCTGTTGCTCTTGTGATGAATGTTCATATGATAGTGGAGAAAATCCAAACATTATTATTATTATTATTATTATTATTATTATTATTATTATTATTATCTGCCTTAGTTAACAGTAAGTATGTTGGTAGTTTTTTTAGGCTACATGAAAGGAACGGAGATAAAATGTGTTTTATGGTGTTTTGCGTTTTGGCCGCCAGATGGCAGCAGTGATAGCAGAAGACAACGTGTACAGAGAGGCGGAGTTGCAGGAAGTGCCCCCTGCTGACCATCAGAATGAAGTACAACTTCCAGGAGCAGAGGGCAACATCCAGGGCCAGGTAGAGCCAATACATCATTCATTTTCACTAACTGTTTTATCCTGCTCAGGGTTGCAGAGTCAATACCAGGAGCACTGGGCATGATGTGGGAATACAGCAGGTCCATCATGGGGCACTATACACACACATTCCCATGCCTTTCACCAGAATGTTTTTGGTAAGTAGGTGATAATCTGAAATCCCATAGGAAACCCTTATAGACATGGGGAGCACATGTAAAACTCGACACACAGTAACAGGAGGGATAGTAACCAGGGAGCCTTGAGGTGTGCTATCCGCTGTGCCACCGTGCCTCCAACACACACTTTTGTGTGATGATTCATTGTAAGAATCTTACATTTACATTTATTCATTTAGCAGACACTTTTATCCAAAGCTACTTACAAATGAGAGATACAAGCAAAGTGATATCAAGCAGAGAACAATACAAGTAGTGCTACTATACAAGATCTATCAATTGAGTTCTAGAAGAAGCAAAGTGCACAGTAGAGGTGCAAGTGCTTTTTTTTATTTATTATTATTTTTTTTATAAATGCGTTGGTTAGGTGTTGACGGAAGAGTTGGGTCTTTAGCTGTTTCTTGAAGATGGTGAGTGAATCTGCAGTCCTGATTGAGGTTGGAAGTTCATTCCACCACTGAGGAACAGTTAGTGTGAAGTTTCTGGAAAGGGACCTTGTGCCACGCTGAGTAGGAACTACTAAACGTCGGTTGCTAATCAATCGCAGGTTGCGTGTAGGAACGTAAGCCTTCAGGAGAGAGTTGAGGTAGGAGGGTGCTGTTCCAGACAAGGTCTTGTAGGTGAGCATCAAGGCCTTGAATTTGAAGCGGGTGGCTACAGGCAGTCAGTGGAGGGAGATGAAGAGGTGCGATGTTGAACAGGATGAATCTACAGGATTGTGCAGTTATTGAGATGTGGTCTGTAAAGGTCAAGCTGTCATCAAGAGTCACCCCAAGGTTCCTGGCAGTCCTGGTTGGCTTGAGTGTGGTTGTACCGAGCTGTACAGTGAGGTTGTGGTTGATTGCGGGTCAGGCTGGGATGACGAGAAGCTCAGATTTTGCCAGGTTGAACTTGAGGTGGTGTTCCCTCATCCAGACTGAGATCTCCGACAGACAAGTAGAGATGCGTGCAGAGACAGATGGATCATCAGGCTTGAAGGACAAATAGAGCTGGGTGTCATCAGCATAGCAATGATATGAGAAGCCATGAGACTCAATCACCTTCCCTAGAGATGTCATGTAGATAGAAAAGAGAAGTGGACCCAGAACTGACCCCTGTGGAACACCAGAGGTGAGTTGCTGAATTTCAGAAATACCTCCCATCCATGATACCTTGAAAGATCTGTCAGAGAGATAGGATTCCACCCAGTGCAGAACCGTTCCAGTGATGCCCAGGCTGGAGAGAGTTGACAGAAGGATCTGATGGTTCACAGTGTCACTGTGAACCATATAAATCTTACACTAGGCTTAAACTACATGTGGAAGCTGGTGCATTGGATTTTGCAGGTTTATGCAGGACTGAAGAGTATATTGTTTGCTATACTAACTACACAGCTAGACCATCTCTGACCATTCATGAATCACTTTATCTGGTTACCAAAATGAAATAGAAGAAAGAATTGCTTTTGCCCTGTTCCATGGTCCTCCTGACTAACCTCATTCGCTCCAGATGAGACTCTGTGGGTGTTCTGATGAAAAAATGTAAATGATTTTTGGTTAAAGAATGTCGGCCAGTCATGTCAGTCATTTTACATCCATCATCAGTTCATCAGTGTGCCTTTAATATATCCAATATTTATAAAAGCTGCATGGTAGTGTATTTTGTCCACACAGACAGTTATTTAAAAGTTTTGATTTTCATTAATGCCACATTAAACTATTTTTTTGAATGATTAGAGGGGTCGTCCATATATTACGTCATCAAGGAGGGGGGGAGGGGGGTGAAGGGTACAATGACGTCTGATGACGATGGGGGGGAGTTCACGGACGTGATTACGTCATCAATGTATTTGCATCTTCCTCGTGTTTAGTGTCACCACTGTCACATTCATCATTTACTTATTTACTTACTGAAATAATTGCAAATTGCCAAAATAACAAACAAACAAACAGAAATACTGACATCACACGCACATCCTGTGGCGTATTATACATATTATATGCCACAGGATGTGCGTGTGACGTCAGTATTTCTGTGGTATTTTAACAAAGTACAAAATATTAGGAGATAATTCCCGACCACACATGGCAGCCCCAGACCCCCTAAAAGTAAAAAAGTAAAAGTGTACATCTAAGATGAGGGGGTAAAGGGCCTGATGACGTTAGATGACATGGGGGGGTAAAAATGGCTGAAAATTTGATGACGTAATATATGGACAACCCCAAAGCCTTGCAGGAATAATAATAATTTGAATGCACTCATGGTTATCAGTATGTGAAAATTCTCACTGCAGCTGTTTGACCACATGTTTTTAAGAAACAGTGAGAAATAAGCTTCAGTGACAATCTGAATTACTGAACATGCAAGTGGAAAGTGTTTTTAAGTCAGAAAATATAAGATATCCAAATATGCAGATATCCAGGGAAGCTTGTCAACGTTTGGGTCATGCAAAGATCCCTAATGTTGTCCACCTGAAATATTGTTTGCAGCATTGGCTTATGAACCCTTTGCCACTCCTTTATTTACCCTGTTTCTCTGTCAGGTAGAGGACTTTCTGGGACCCCATCCAGATTATGATGAGGAAGAGGAAGAAAGAAAGTATTACAGGAGGAAGAGGCTGGCTGTGGTGAAGAATGTGCTTGGGGCCAGCTGTGGAGGCATGATCGTCTACAGCGTTTACTTGGGTTAGTTTTCCCTTACTACTGTAGATAAAAACCTGGGGTCATGTACTATAGCTTGTCCTAACACAGCACTGTTGAGTATTTGATTCTGATTGGTCAGAAGGTTCGGATTCATTTTCTATAACAGATGCTCTGTCATTAGTGCCTCAGGTTTACATTAATGTGCTTGTTCTAATGTTATTTCAATAATAATAACTCATTCACAGGGACTTGTACGGCAGACAGTCTTCAATCGACGGCTAATAATAAACAACAATGTTTTTATTTGACAAAGAAAATTATTCATATTATTATGGATATGGTGAAGATTTTTGCAAGATGTTTCTTTAACCTTTATGCATGTCTCCAATGTGAATCCTTTATAACATTCAGTTTGTTTTCCATCACGGCGAGTCTTCAGTACAGATGAGTTTGTGCTTTCTGGTTTCTCTGGAAGCTGTGTTTTTATCTTATTAACTTTGAGAGAGAAAGAGTGTGGATGGTGTTAGAATCATTGGTGTTTTAGCTGCTATAACATATGTGATAACAGGAATTTGTTCCATAACATTAAATGTACCTCTTTCTGTTACATTAAATATTAACTATTAATTAATAAACGTCAGGGTAGTACACTTACCTTTATTTTGTTTTATTTATTTATTTATAAACAAGTGTTATTACTTACTTAACACTCTTCTATTCTGCTCAGTGCTCAGGAATAAAAGTAATTAATACTGATAATAAATTTTTAACATTATTGTTGTTATTTAGTATTATTATAAACTAATATTGCAAGTGATCTATAAGGCATGACAAAGAAATAATAACATATCATATGTATGACATATGTTTAAGTATGCAGTTTTAGCATTAACGTTATGCAAGAAGATTGCATTTAAAGGTGGGATTAGTGATTTTTAATCTTAATATCTTAATCTTAATATCTGGTTGCAATGCCAATAAAATATTTGCTCCCAGGAAAAACTCTAGTTTCTGTGGTACCCCAGGCTTCAGAACACAGACTGGACCACAAACATCTAAACAGTCAGGACAAAGAAACTTCAGCTAATATCTGCCCAAAATGACTGGCAATACCTTTAATGTAATATGGTTTGTTTGTTTTTTATTTTATTTGTGTTTCACAGGTCTGCTGCAGATGCAGTTGATTCTGCACTATGATGAAACCTACAGAGAGGTGAAATATGGCAGTCTGAGCCTGCAGGATATCGACAGCAGGGTGCTGATGGGTATCAATGTCACTCCAGTCGTAGGCCTGCTCTACACACCTGTTCTCATCCGGTGAACTGAACTCTCTTTCTTTCCTGCCATTTGCTTAGTCATTCTGGCTGTCTCGCTTTCTGTCTTTTAACATGCTTTGCATGTCTCAATTTCCTGGAACTGTGATAAATTGATTATCTCCTTTGACTTGCTGAATATTCATTGCGTGAATATTTAGATGCTTTTCGCATCTAATTTAGATGCTTATAAATAGATGCAATATTTAGATGCTTTCTCTTAAGAAAAAATGTATTTGGGTTTTTGCTTAGAACACATTTCCTGAATTAGCAGCTCAAAATCATATGAAGTTTGAATAATAGTGTATCAGTTTGTGTCAGATAAAACATCAGCATTATTTGTTTCTCTTCATCATCTTTTTCTTATTGCATATCATATCTTCTGCATTGGGCATTAAGTAGAATCTTGAAATCTCTCTCTCTCTCTCTCTCTCTCTCTCTCTCTCTCTCTCTCGCTCTCGCAGGTTTCTGGGCACTAAATGGATGATGTTCCTTGCTTCAGGAATCTATGCACTCTTCGTCTCGACCAATTACTGGGAGCGGTACTACACTCTGGTACCATCAGCCGTTGCCATCGGTGTTGTTATAGTCCCACTCTGGGCTTCTTTGGGAAACTACATCACAAGGTTGAGCATCTGGAGATTTATTAATGGAAGAATTGTATTATTAGTCAATAAATTATTCAAATAAGTTCTGGGTAATCAAGGAAACAAAAAAAATATGGATGGGCATTTATGGATTTTTATGTAAAAACCGGGAGAGCATGCTTTTCTCTATCTCTGTTTACTGCAGCTGTAGCATATCAGAGATTATCATGGGCCAGAATTTTGACACATTTACCTGATCTGAGAGCAGAACTGAAAACTGAAAACTCAGTTATTATGGTAGTCTTAAGGGCTGTTGTTGAATTCCATCAATGTTTAAAATACAGAACTCTACAAAAGTATTAGAAATGCAGTAGAACAAAGATGCTTTCAAAAATAATGAAATTAAATGTTTCTCCATTTAAAAAAACACTATAAACAGCAATAAACAGTAATAAATGAAACAAAGGCAATATTTAGGGTGATGGCCCTTTGCTTTAAAAAAAAAAAATACTAGCCTACGGTAGAATTTGTGAATTTTTATAAGGAAATGAGCAGTAGGTTTTAATGAGCTTCCTGCAGAACCAGACACGATTGTTCTGGAGACTTTGACTGTCGCATTGGTTTCTTATATTTGCAACAAAACCCAGCAGCCTTCATTATGTTTTTTGTCTGAAAAGTGTCTCTTACCACGTAATATGCTGCTTTATGTACTGACATGCGAACATTTTTCTGTAACATTTAATTTTGGGCCAGAAAACTAATGTTTGGGAATCTAAAATGTTTTTGTATTGAACCGATAATGTAGAAGCCATAAAATAAATAAATAAATACATCTATAACAAAGTCTGTACTAAAAATATAGGGTGCCTAAAACTTTTGCACAGTACTGTATGTTTGTTTCCCATTATGTGGCAAATGTATTGCTGATGCTAATCACATATATACTACATATGTGGAATTAAACAGAGTAGGATATTTTAAAGAGAATTCAGGAGTCGTGATCTACTGCAGATTTTGTAGAGATATAGTAATATTACATAGTATTATTAATTTACCAGCAGTTTTCATGTCTATTGTTTTAGAGAAGTAATCAGATAGTTATATTGTGTAGGATAGGATAGTTATTTTGTGCGTGTGTTTGGATGTGTGTGTGTGTGTGTGTGTGATGTACTATAGAATGGCCCAGCAGTACTATGAGTATGTGAACTACAAGGAGGAACATGTGCAGGAACAGAAGCGAATGCCAAAGGGAGCTTGCCATCGTTATGTCATCATCTTCCAGACAATCTTCTATATCTTCTTCCATGTGAGTACAGCAATGATCAATGAGATTACTGAGGATGGAAACCTTTAAAAACCTTTGGACTGCAGTTGATACGAACAGATTTGCTATGACGGCTTAGGAAATCTGTTCATATCAACTGCAATTGGGATACATGTAAAATTTGTAGATTGAAAATTTATATATAAGCTACTTTGTGACGATGTTAATGTTAAAAGTGTTATACAAATAAAATTGAATTGAATTGAATTGAATATATGGATTTGTGCCTGTTGTGTGTGTCTGTCTGTTTGTCTACAGCTGAGTTTCATCTTTGCAGAGTTCCCCATGGTCTTCTTCCTCAAATCTTACATTAGTGACTACAACCACACTCTCTTCAGTGTCAAGAACTGTGGTAAATTCAACTCCTGATCTCTAATATAATACTATATATAATCTACCAGATACTACTATCATGTAGGTTGCTTTGTAGGTACATAATTACTGACTGTAATCCATCTGTTTTTATGCACAACTTGTCAGCCCTCTTTACAAACAATCATAATGGAACACCACAGAACTACAACTGATGTTAGCACATATTATTTGGGTTGTGTAACATTCTCAGCAGCCGTGACACTGGAAGTGTGTGTATAGTCCTTGTGCCTGTGTACCAGATGCAGTATCATTGCTGGGACCATTAGAAATGGCAGTCTCACTGCTGTTGGGAAACAGTCCAACATCCAAATATTTCCTGCTGTGGTCAGAAATTGATGCTGATGAAGCGCTAAAGGACAGTTAACATAAATTATGCATGGAAAAGCTCTCTAACTGCACACATACGTGGTGAACTAATGATGAATGTGTGACTAATAATGTGGTCAACAAGAATACCGTCATTACTCCGTTTCTTTGTTTCACTCTCTTGTTTGTTCAGGAGCTGGGAGCAGCGGGGTGATCGATGGTTTTAATAAGACTGTGCTGCAACAGTTACCTCGCTCCAAAGACCTCATTATAGCAGAGAGTGTTCTAATGGGAGCTGCCTTCATTGCCATGATCATAGTAAGACCATCTGAGACTTTCATACTCTCATATGTACATAATTGTCATGTTACGGAGCGTAGCGGAAGTTAGGATAGATGCAAATGCAGATAAGAGCTTTATTTGAGTAGAGATAGGTAGACAAATCCAAAACGTGAGACAATAGTGTGGTCGAAAACAGGCACTGGGTCAGGTGATTGGTAAACAGGCATAAACAATCAAAACCCAATCATAGATCAAAACTATACCACACGAAACGAGGAACAAATGCTCGGTATATGGAAAACTCACGTAATACTTCGCGAACTACATCGACACGAGGGGTTTAAATTTCAAACGTAATCAAGAGTGAACCCCCCCTTCCTCTCCTTTTTTTTCTTTTTTTCTTTGATTCTGTATGGATTTATGAAAATAATACAAAACATATGTAAATGAATCATAAATAAATTAATCATATGTAAACATTCCTAGGTGGGGTGGGAGGGGCTGTTATTGGGGTAAAAAATATTGATTCTGTATTGATATATTTTGTTGTATGAGAATCAATAAAAAATATAAATAAATAAAAAAATGGTGAAATAAAACAGCTAAGACTAATGATGACAAATATTGGAAAACAACCAATGACAATACAGGGGCTTGAGACAGGGCATAAACCATAATGTGTAGAAAGTCAGTGTCACTGAAAACCCGGAATACATGCTTGCTCTGCGTGCTCCAGTGCTTAGCGCGAGGGGAAATCGTGACAATCATGAGTTAACTTTCACACCACTGTCATGGTCATGCAGTATAGTTTAAGTCCCTTTAAAAAGAGCCATGAGAATACAACTTCCTCATTTCTATTTTGTCACATAAAGACTATTTATTTTCATTTACTTGTATAATAATTAACTAAAAATTATCTAAAAAATATGCCTTTAAACTTACCAGCCAAAAGTCTAGGCACACTAGATGAACACTGGACACACTGAATATAATTTTCATTGCCTTAAAGTAAAGTAAATAGTGATGTTATTGCCCATGTATACATTTGTTTCTGAATTAAAATGTTTTTACCTAAAACAAGTACTTTAGGGATTTGTTTTAAGTAAGAATATTTTGTTTCAAACGTCGAACTTAGGAGAGGCACAGAGGCCTGTTTGGAAAGATTAAGAAAAACCTCCGGGGTGAAGCTCCTTACATGAAGCTTGGTCATTGAATAATCCCATATCTGTCATTTCAGATGTCTTCATTATTATGTTAAATGGTAACAATGAAGAAACCTGTTCTGTATAAACAAGTATAAACATATTAAAAATATAAAAAATATTTTGTTGTTTTTGATTAACGTTAAATGTTAAAAAAAAAATAAAACATGGGTGATATCCAGAGGTTACAAAAGTTGACCATTTTTATAAACCTGGTTGCCATGGGAAACTTTGATCCACAGTAGAAGTGAAGTGTGTGTATTTATACAATTCCCTCCTGTCCTCAAGGCCGCATCTTCACTGTGGCCAGGCTAAGGGTAGAATTTTTTTTTCTCTTACAGATTTTGTGGCTTTTAATGTTTTCCAACTTGTAATGCGGACAATTATTCTGAAAGAACGTTTTACATTTTGGACTTTAATTTCTCCTTTAACTACTTAAATTCCCAGCTTAATAATCAATTATTCATTATAAAGCATATTATACAACAACTACATTATAAGTTGGAATTAAATTATAATTGCATGATATTATAGTCACAGTAATTAAATTAATAAACATGTCTTTGGAGTTTAAGGGGTTAATATGTAGACAACATAAGCTGAAGTGGAATGAGTGGCACAACAGAAAAGTGATTTCCCTATCATTAGCGAGAATCCCGACTCTGAGAGTCAAGAGTGCAAAATTGGCTGGACTTTCCGAGGGGGAGAGATGGCATACTCTTTCTCTCCTGTCAGTTACATCGACAGTTACATAGCCTAGTTTGTAGGTTCATGTATGTGTAAGTGGACAGATGTGTGTTAAACTGTCCTGTGATGCAGTAATAGCAGCAGTTTGAAAAGATGCAGAGGTTGGCTTCACGTGTCTCAGAGAAAGCAGATGTTAGCCTTCAACCTCGTGGGTTGGCAGTATAATAGGAGAGAGCTGGCTGGTGGGTGGGAACTGGCAGGTGACCAGATTGGTGAGAAAACGGGGGAAAAAAGTGGAATGATCTTATGTTATGAATATGAATAACTTGCACATTTCATCTTTAACCTTATTTTAAGCACAGATCATCCTTAAACATATTCCACTTTTATAATAATGAAGCTAAAGCATGGAAAGGTGCAGATAGTTTTCTCATCACTTACACTTGGGATTAATTTCTCACTTTTACTGTGTGTACTGTGTTTATATTCCTGTAAAGCTGCTTTGAGACAATGTCTATTGTAAAAAGCGCTATACAAATAAAATTGAATTGAATTGAATTGAATTATACAGTAACAACATGTTTCTGTCTCCTAGTTCCTGGCTATGTGTGGCGCTGCGTATCGACCCACAGAGGAGATTGACCTGCGCAGCATCGGCTGGGGCAACATCTTCCAGCTGCCCTTCAAACACCTGCGTGACTACCGCCTGCGCCTGCTCTGCCCTTTCTTCGTGTACTCCGGCTTTGAGGTGCTCTTCGCCATCAAAGGACTCATACTGGTGAGCAATACCAAACAAATAATCGCATGTGTCTGCCCACCAGATATGGAACGTTGTGAGAGCAGGACAGATCAAAGAATGTGTTTAATCACTGAAAGTTTCAACATTTCATTCATGACATTTTCATCAATATTTGCTGTTATTTTATCTATCTGACACAGTGCCATAGGGTGTTTTATAAGAGTAGCGCTTACAGTAGTGCTTTCTGCAAGGCAAATCATACGTTTATATTAATGTGCTGGTTCTGATACGTTATCGTTTCTATAGTAACAACTTGCACAGGGACGAATATGGCTGATGCTCCACATAATTGTAATACTATAATATAATAATATATAGTAATACAGTGGTACCTCTACCTACGAGCAGCTCCACCTACGAGATTTTCGACCTACGAGATGGAACAC